>JAMQGT020001726.1:0-11241 GCA_024447675.2 Pterophyllum scalare | reverse complement strand
TGCTATAGAAACCTGCAAGTCTTGATTGAGTATCTACCTGAACCTATTGACCTCATAAAATAAAACCAGCACACCAAATAAATTTTAAATGGTACAATGGAAAAGCCACTTTGACTACTTCAGTTTTCCTGGGCTGCCAGGTTTTGCAGAGTTCCCCTGAAACCCAAGATTTACATAAAACATAGATGAAGCATTTTTTTCTTAGCTTCTGTGATGGTACTGTTTTATTAATTTTCATGTACAGTCATGGATATATGAGTCATTTTGTGCTTTAGCGCTTTTTCATATGGTTAACTGCTACAGGTGTAACACACTAACAAATTTCAGTCAATCTCAGACAATCACTGATGCCCATAGACTGCATATAAAAGACAGAGATAGCCACCTTAAACTTCCAGTTTAGTTTTATAGCCACTGACAAAAGTAGCCATGTTTAGGCCAAAGAATAATGCTAGAAAGCTTGGTTAGCATGCTGCATCTGTAAGCTGTATGGGTCCATTTCACAGACAAAGTTTTGTGCACAGACTGTACCAACACATAGCAGGATGTTAATTGACCCAGACAGTGATTTGAATTAGCAGAGGTGATGTCTAGCAGACTGCTACTGGCTACAGCTGCCTGCGTCGGCTGCTGCACCCCAAACAAAGTCTTAATAAGAACTGGAAGATTTTGCCTGCTTTTGTTAGATCTCTGTATACTGCAGCTTTCTGGCTCCAATTTCAAGTATAATTTTGCATGAGTAAGTGGGCCTAAATACTGTGGAATGCCACTTACTATATGTCTGATTGTGAGAGCCATTGCTTTTCTAGACACTGCACATGAAGCCAACAGTCGGGCGTGATATTTATTTATTTATAAAAAAGAAAAATTGCGTGGCCTATAATCCTTATTGTACTGATGTTTTCTTCTTCTTCTTTTTTATGTTCAGAGGCAAAACAAGAAAACTTATCATTAATTAAAGAAGAAATATTAAAATAAGCAACCAACAGGTCTCAGACATTATACTCCGCTACAAGTTAACCCTGTCACATCTATAAATCTTTCTCATGTACAGTTAAGAAAGTTTGCTAATGCAAGTTTGGGCAGAGCTGGTCTAGATAAAATTTGACTCCAGTTTTTGTCTTTTATGTTCACCTCTCTCTGAATCACTTCATTTCACCATCCTTTATCTTTTCCAGATGATCTCAGGTGAGCACCAAGAAGAGGCTGAGTAATGGAAACATGATCGCAACCGATTCAACAGGTAAGGACTCTGCTCTTTGTTTGACCCTAATTCAGAGGAATATGTAATTACACATGGTGTCATCTTATTAGGAACACTGACTGTTGCTATAAACAACCAGACTATGGTATGTTAACTAAACAAACAGAGGATGAAGTGGTAGTTCACATATATAAGAGACATGATCAGGGTGGTGCCACTGGATTCATGCCCATGTTCTTGCTTTTTTTTTTAATTGTGTAACCCAAGTCATGACAGCACGATAAAGAATGCAGGGGCACAGAGATATCACTTCAAACACAACTTGTCTCAGGAGCCTCAGATCCTTTCAGTGGAACTGAATGAAGATATGCTTTGATGACCCACCACAGAGTCGGTGGCTTTCAAAGAAACCTGTTGATGGGATTGTGCAGGGCAACCAGCCGACTGAATGAGTGATACTGTATGAGTGTGCCTCTCAGGATACTCGTGGGTGTTCTCAGTGGAGGTCAAATCTGCTTGACCCCAACATGAGTAGTCATTTTCTGTGGATTTTTGGCTTGCAATATCTTTTTATTTTCTTCTTTCCTTCCATCTTGTGCTCTCACCAAATGGAGGGGAACTGCGTATGGATGGCAGGGTGCCAGCAGACAGGTACAGTAGATGTGCTGATGAGGGATGGTGATAGGGGCTGGCCTCAGTTGTGGCCTCAGGCAAAGAGACGTACACAGGCAGGCTGAGACTAAGAGGCAGGTTGGGACCTGGCACTCTATGCTGATGTTCCTCTCTTGGCTCTGCTCCAAGGTGAGGCATGTGAAAGAAACGTGGGAAGGGAAAATCCAGAATGGAGGCCAGAAGAGATACACAAAATCAGGTAAAGGAATTCTGTCCTCTTTTAACTGATTTTCAAAAGCAAAAAAAACGCAACTAAATAAAGGGTACTAAATAAAGCTAATAGCATGTATTGGTAACAAAAAGTGGAGGAGGGAGTAGGCATGTGAAGAGAGAGTACAAGAATGAGGCTATACTGTATGCTGATGGAACGTGACTTCTCACAGGTAAACCAACTCAGCGGTGCAGACAAGCAGAAAGAAGATAGGAAACATTGATAGATGACTACTTATCATCTGACATGTTCCATCCCCGGGCAAAGAACAGGCAGGGCAGGCCCGTCCTGCGGCTTTGCTGCCATGACACATGCAGGGTTGAGTGGGTTGTGGACAATGTAATGTATTTTGTGGGAGGTAAAATAAACCCTCGGTCGTCAAGAGGGCACCTCTCTGGATTACGTCATTTTAGGTTAAAAGCAGATGTTGCAGCGAGATTAACGATGGGAATTAAGAAAATAAAAAAGAACAACGTATTAATTCAGCTGTTCATCTGAGTATTAAGCAATCTCTTCATATTCCTATCTTTAGTCTTAAAGATGGTCTCATCTTTATTTTCTTGTGTGAAAAATAGTTAGCTTCATTTGCGTCATAAACTGGCCTGGTAAGTTGTATCCACCAAAGCCATCTAGATTTAGCTAACACTCATAACGTGATCATTTCAGCTGTGAATGCAGCTATGGCTTCTTCTCCTCAGGACCTTTTGTGTCAGATGTTTTTTGAAAGGAGGCAAGTAATCAGTTCAAGTAATCAGTTGAGCTGAAGTTGATCAATTTTAATGTTCTATTAATTTATAATTACATGACGTAACTTTTACTTGACGTAAACATTAATTCAACATTTTAAGGAAATCTTTGCCATGAAAGATCCTATACCTCTATTTTTTTCTTAAGTATGGGTATGAGAAATGTCTCAATATTCAAGTAAGTGGTTTTGGGCTCCAGTCAGTCATTAGTTTCTGTATTATGTTTCCAGGATCATACTAAATCCCAGTTTGGACTGTGGACCAGCATCCTCTGAAGCAGATGTTTGCTCCTGGCATGGCCGCCGACAACATGAGCTCCTACACTGGCAATCTAGCTCTCGGGATTCAGTGAGCAGCATGAACTTGGAGAAGCTATGACATAAACTCAGCGGGACAGTGAATTGTGTTTTGCTGCTCAGACATCATGGAACAGATTGGTCAGCCCCATCTGGAGAAGTGCTCTATAGAAGAGTCCTACATTTATTGCTACTTTAATGGATCGGCATGTTGTTTGACTTTATTTTTAAGATTGATTTAATTGATCCATCGTTCCTTGATTTTTCAGATTTTATTCACAGTGCTGCTTATGCAGTAGCTTCAACATTTACCTTGTTATTCTGGAAGCACCGGAACTGCACATGGATAATGATAAGTTGTCATTCTCATTTTCATGTCTCTTTTCAAAGCTGAAGGTGGCACTTACACTTGTGCATAAGAAAATTTATCAAGGGAGGAATACAACAGATTTCTCATACTGTGTAAAACAAATAAATGCATGTGATTGAGATTTATCGGATTATCAGACAGTGGAAATGTGATTTTTTTTATCCCCTCATTGCTGCCACAAAGAATCTATTGTCGTCTGTGTAAAATCAAGAACTCTTTTTCTGACACTGCATTTTATTGTGACACATTGGCAGCTTGTGCTAATTTCAGTTAATAATTCTGTCAAGCAGTTTACTCTCATTATGATTTATGACTCCATGACTTGTTGTTTTTGTTAAGCCCTGTTAGCAGAAATTAAAAGGTGTATCCGAGCTGCTGTCTGTTTGTTGTGTCATTCCAAATGTAAGATAAATGACTGGATGTTTCAGTGATGTTTGTTACGGTTAGTCATTCTGGCTTCATTACTAGTTGGGCCAGTATGTGCTAGTCTAGCACTTGAGGAATAAATGGGGTTGTATCTTTTTTTTTTTTTTTTTTTTTTTAAAGAGAAGTAAGATAAAGGTGAGCTTTACAGAAAAAAGTGTAATTCTGTTTAATTTAAATGAAGTGATTCCCCCTCCCACAGAATAAACCCTCTAATACAAATTTAAACGTATATTTTCAGTTGATATAACAACGTCTGCATAAACACATCTCTTCCCATAATCACAAGGAAGTAACATTAAAAAGATTACATCATGGAAATTTGTGTTGTCCTGCTGAGTTTACTTTCTATAAACTACACGTATAATGTTGATGGAGAAGTGCTTAATGTCAGAGTGCAGTTTAACACGGGCCAAAATACAGGGAGTTTTCAAGCATATTGTGGATAGAAATCCCCACAGGTCCCTCATCCTGTTCAGAAAAATATTACAACATACATTGCTAATGCATTTATTGTTTTCAGTTAGTCAGGGTGAGTTCAGTAATTCAGCACTCACTTCCCATTCAACTGTCCTTTACTGTCATTTCAGCTGTGATTCAATAAAGTCTGGTTCAGGGTGGGTGGGAGCTAAGGGCCTTGTGGGGAAAGGGGATGGTACATAGGTGCAGGAGTGTATAGTTGCCAAGGGTGTAATTATTCCTCGAGAGGTTACTTATTGTTGTCTTTCCCTCAGTAATAAAACAAAGCTGACTGGGCAAGTTCCATTGCAGTTTGTTCGGGCTTTTATTCTAGTGCTTGACAACTTGTCCCAAGCATCATAGGAATTATATTAAGACCCAAATTTGAGGTGGTCGAGGTCATAGCAGCCTGAAAAAAAAAGACAAGCGGGATAAAGGCCCCGGTGGTGATGTTTTGGAAGTTGAGCTTCGTGACATCTTTATGGGGCTGCTTATGTTCAACAACATTAGCATGTCCACAATGCACTTCTCTGCTTGTCTGTCTCCCCCTTTTTTTTCTCTCCACCCTTTTCTCACACACATACACATTTACAGAACTCGAGAGGGGGGTGGGGGGTGACCTCTCGGCAGCTCTCAATTCACTGCACTTCTATAGCCTTGAATGGACCGGCTCAACAAAAGGTGACATAATTTTCTCAGGGTTTGATTGGCCCCCTCCATGCCACAAGATGACATCATGCAAGCCTCCCCCTCTGACACTCTACTGCCACCTCCAACTCTATCACCATCACCCCCTCTGCCCGATTCTTGGATGCTGAGTTACCAAGACAACAGAGCTAGGCCCAGGCCATGGGGCAGGACTTGGCAACGTATTGCAGCTTGGCTATCCATAATAAGCTCAGGCAGTGTTGCTGTTGTGTTTGTGGTAAACAGTCTTGGGAAATGATATGGGGAGACAGGAAATAGGGATGGGATAATGATAGGTTGCCTTTTCATTCAACCTCTTCTCTACATGGAGTATTCATGTAGCTACCAGAGTCAGGAAGTATGTCAGCAAGAAGTGTCAAGTCACAAACCTTTGATGTCAAGATCTGTGTCAACCAATGAACTCTTAAAACTTGAAGCCTACACATGTTTCTAGTATAAGGTTTACTGTTTCTCATTTTCATTAAGTTCAAGGAGGGAGAGTGTCTTCATGTAGTCCACAAGCCATGCGTAATTTTCTTTAATTAATCAGCTGATTTTATAATTTAAGCCTGTGCAATATGCTGTAAGTGAGGTTTTTAAAAACTGTATTTTGTACTTCTTGCTTTTTTGAACGTAAGTTTCAAGTTTATATATATATATATTCAGAATTTTTTTGAAGCTGTGGGCAGTGGTGGTGTTTGTCATTCCACTGGTCTATGACATCAAGTAACACATCCTAGGTTCTCACACAGTATTGGAGCCAGAAAATCTGCTGGCTGTTTATAGCTCAGCTCAGTAAAACCCGTGTCCCTAACTAATAAATGCCACTTTTCATACTGGTATATATCCAGAAATATTACAGCCCTTGTATACCAGACTATCACAGACATACAAATGACCATTTCCCTTTGGAATTGTCATTAATGAGGATAATTTGAAGGAGGTTGACATATAGCTCTGAGCCAAAACATGTTGGTTCCAAACTCTCCTGCAGCACTGATGCCTTTCAGCATGCTCCAAACCATTTCCTCAAATTGGAGCTGTATCCAAAGAAAAAAATGACACAATTACCACTTGGTCTTGGAGGGAGTCCATGCTTCATGTTGAACATTACATATTGCTCTAAATAGTCATGTGTGACGCATGTGCTTCTGCTGGTACACATTGGTTTAAATAGTCAATATAAGGTAACTTTTTTCCTTCTTTCCATACAGGTTTTTTTCTTTATCGTGCCCATCATGCTAGATCTCTTACCCACTTTAAAGTGTTCCTCTCTTTAGTTTTCATGCTTTGCCTTTCTTGTTCCCTGTGGTGTGATGTGATTAACTGTGGTGCACAGGGTTGGCCCCTTCTTGGACTTTGTTGGACGAAAGCAGCTTTAGTGGGTTTTTGAGCTTGGTTGAACACCGACTGGGTATCGGTTACCTCTGGCATGCTGAGGATGCGTGGGCTCCCAATGTCCATGACGTCGATCCACTCAGCTTTGCTTGCAAAAAAAAAAAAAAATTGTGGGAATCTGCAATACTCTGCCCTTTCTCCTTATTTTACACAATTGTTCTTTTATGGAGAGAATCTTTTTTCCAACAGGTTTTTGTGTCTTAGGATTTATCTTTAGTTTATTATGGCTGCATTTTTCCAAGTAAGAACATCATCAATAAATAATCTGCAAAGTGAGAGTGACATTAAGGTAATACACTTCCCAAAAAACAAAAACATACAGCAGTGCTGCTAATTTATTCACGGTGACAGCCTTGATTGGCAGGGTGACATAGATAAGGGGGTTGCACCGCAAACTCATCCTTCAGTCTGGGCAAGCACCATCTCTCATCCTCTCCATCGTTCACCTCTCTCGCTCACTCCTAATCCTCATTGAGTGGGGGAAAAGGAGACGTGGTAAGCAGGAGAGGATGAGGAGGAGGGGAGCGACAGAGCAGGCCAAAGGCTCCACTGACATCCATGGGAATCTGCAGATCCATTCAGTGGTAATTATCAGCATCAATGCAGAGAGGCAGTGGTGAGGCAAGGGGTGGGGGCAAGGGGTGTGGGAGAGTTTTGGGGGTGGGATTGGGTAAAAGGGAAGGGGGCTGGGGGAGGGTAATGGTGTAGATCCAGGAGTGAAAATGAGAAGAGGCAGTGATTTAGAAAGAATTGTCGGTTTACTTTAAATTATGGTAAATATGATGCGAGCCTGACATTATGAGCAAACACATGTTGATTCAGAGGAGCATTTCCCTTTATTTTTCTGGAGAAGTGATTATCAGAATATATATATATATATATATATATATATATATATATATATATATATATATATATATATATATATATATATATATATATATATATATATGAACATTTCATGGACATATATGAGACAGTGTAAAATGAAGGAGCATGGTAGACATTCTCAGGTCCAGGATGCCATCCTCTTTCCCCCCTACATCATACATCACTCTGACAGGCCATTTCACTCCTGGATTCAGAATTCAGCCTGAGAGACCACCTCAAACACTTTGGGGTTGTCACCGCATGGTGAGAACGTCACTCCCAGCCCACCGAACAGCACATTTGAACTTTGGCCAGCTGGCAGAGCCAAATCTGCCCGGCTGAGGAAATTATGACAAATGATTTTATTCTCTCCCTTTATTTTTACTCTGAAAATCTGAAAATTTTCCAGAATGAGAGATTCACCGCATTAGCTCTGAGTGACCTTTACTGACTTATAAAGAGGAAGAATCTGATTTAAATGGAAGACACAGAATTTTTTAGAGGTCAGTTCTCTCAACCAGTGTTGCTCATTTCTTTTCTCTGTGAAAGAAAAGTCAAGCCAAAAGGTCAGGTCAGCACTTGTCTTCTTCGTTAGAAGCTCTGGTGATACTCCGGAGTTTACCAAAGGATATATTGTCAGATAGAGCTGTTTCATTATGCCTCTGGTGAATTTAGAAAGATGGTGTCAAACTTGTCAGTCGCAAGGATAAATGATGTCTTAATGTGAAGCTGTCAGCAAGAGGCATCGCCGTAACTTCGCAAAATATGGTGAGAATGCTCAGAAACCTAATGCACTGTGGTAAAACTTCTCTTAAGAAGTATGTGGTAAGTTAGAGTAAAGGTAGAAATTCCCCTAAAAGCAGTCATGTACTGTTTATTTACAGTTTATTATGCTTCTTTAACCCCACAGAAAAAAAAAACAAAGACAGTCACTGCCCCTTTAAGTCAAAGGAAGCGCATGGTTGGATGCTAGGTGAACACCTTTTTTTTTTGTTTTATTAGATCAACCTAAAATGCAGACAAATGAAAACAAAAACAAACAAACAAACAAAAAACTCATTTAGTCCTGCTTCAGGTCAGAGTCTCATCATTAGAGGCTATACCTGAAATCATTATAATTAGCCTTTAAGTTTGAATTTTCTATGATACTGATCCACAGTTCCTATTACTGAAAAAAGAAATACACAAAATATACAAAATATGCCGATATCTCATTTCATTGTAAAGACCAGTGTGACAGTTTGCTGCCTCCCACACTGCAGGACTCCTTTGGTTAGGGAAAAGGTGTGACCCTTTGACACACAAACACACACAAAGTTCCTTTTTACACACAGTCCTTGAATTTCATTTCCTGATGTGTAGAGCTAGCAGAGAGCAGCAAGAATTCACATAGTGATCCATCACAATGATAGCACAAAGAAGACTGTGGTGGCAGCGCCACTGTGTGCAGTTTGATTTCGTATTTGTCTTGAACTTGCTCCTTTATAGATCTGTGGAGAAAACTCCTAAAACACACTACGTGTGTTACACACCCACTCACTCACATAGTCGGTCACTTTGCCAGATAAGACCTGTCACTCCTGTGTCTGGCTGGTCGATAGCCATCAGCTCTGAAGGCACCGAGCCCTTGTTTACACAGTTTACACACATCAGCGAGGCCCTCAGCACCGACACACACTTTTGATTCATCTGCTACACCCCACTTCACGTGCATCTACACCAGGATCGCTGTCAAACAGCCATGTTTGCATCCAACCAAGGAAATCACAGCAATGGGAAAACAAAACAATCAACACCAGCCAATCCTGCCCTGCCTTCAGCAAGGAACCGTGATCATGAACTCTTAACAAGAATGTTTATAATAGACTGAAGAGCAAGAAATATGCTAAAATAAAAATTAAGGTTTTATATTTTGGTGACTATGGGATAATAATACCAAAGAGGGTAAAGGTTAAATCCATGATGCACTCTGACAGAAATTTAGGCCTGCTTTTATCTTGAAACAGAGGATGTGAAAATATTGCGGACTCAGGGTTTTTCTTCCCTTGTGATTGTATTTCAAAGGCAGTGTTCTTTTACTTTTCATCCTGCTTGAAATGTAGCCCAGAAAGTTGATGTTAGGTGATCTTATCAAAGAAAGCCAAAGTGTTCCGTTCCTTATTAGAAATTCAAAATGCTTCCTACCTCTGTGAAAACTCTGAGGTCAAAACCCTCTTTTTGTTTTTAATTTTGAACACAATGTCACTGCATTCCATGCTGTGCCTCGCACGTGTTATTTCTTGTGAATGTGATAAATAATAATGATGTCATACATGTTTCATTCTATACAAAAATAAAGTAGGGATGCCACTTTCAGAAACACCAAAACAATAACTACCTCATAACATTCTTAAATTATTGGACAAAAACTTTGTGTACCCTCCAAACTAACATGTAAATTTCACAACCTATCAAATCACGAATCTGCATTTTCTGAACATCTGTAAAATATCTGGCCATGACCGAGCAATTCACATTACAAAAAGCTGTTACTTAGCCTCCCGCAGTTTACTTTTCCTGTGTGCAGAAACAAGCATGATTTCACACATTTAAGGGAAATTGATTTGGATGGAGGAAAGCATTGCACTGGCCCGCTTCCAGTCAGTTAGAGTTCTGGATGAAATGCGGCAGTAGCAAATCAGTGGCAACACAGAACACTTAAAACAATCTGATCGGGGAAGGTTAAATGCTAAAATCTATTTTTTCACTCCAAAAGGTGAGTCCCTCTTAACATGAATGTCTTGCGTCATGTGTTCATATTTTAAACCACTTTTTTTTTTTTTTTCTGGGGCTTGCAGGAACATATATCAGTGCCTGACAGTGATCTGTGTTTTAGGTTGGTTGGGTGATTTTTCCAGCATTTGGCTCCATATGCCCTCTCTTTGGGGATGTGCCTCCCAGCCTCTTCTTGAAATGTGGTTGCAAGACCCTGGAAAGCTGAAAATTTTGTGAGGAAATGCAGAAGGCTGTATTTGTGCAAGTGCTGCTTTGTTTATATGCATCTGTCACGTGCTTATAATGTCATTGCTGGCACTGAATGAGTTCTTTTATGTGAAGCTTCATTGTGCTCGCTGGGGACAAAAGCATTCCCATGTCGAATCGTCCTGAGAATCGCTATTAGAAAACAGTTCCATCTCCACCAGCTTGGATGGCATTGTCACCTTTGCAGGTTACTGTAATTTGGCACCTGTTGGGATTAGGTCCTCTTTCTCATAGCATATGAGCTTATCTAACTCATTTTAGTTCATGAAGGTACTCTGACTGAACTCCTTTCATTGTTTGCTTTTTATGCCGTGAGAAAGCAGCGTGCTAACCTCTGATTCACACAGTTATGCTACCAATTGATCCATCTTTTAACATCTAAAAGACCAAATACGAAGTCAGTCTGATCCTGCTGCTGAGCTTTTGGATGACACATAATGAGAATTACAGCATTAAATTCCCCGTAATGATGTCAAGCAATTTTTTTCCTGTTATGATACAGTCTACTCATACTTCGCCCCATGCATCTGAGGCACCTGGGAACTCCCCGGAGAGAAGGAAAGCAAGAGATGAACTTAATCAGTAAACAGAGGGAAGTAACAATGACCTTATGGTGTAGACTGGGGGGGGGGGAGTCAGTTTAGCTATTTAAAAAATCCCTCCAGTACAGAAATGCGTTAAGTGTTTACAGTTGGGGGTATGTTGGAGTTATTTAGCAATGGACATGGGAGTGAAACTGTGGCTTCACAGCTGGGGCCAAGCATGATTAGTGTGATAGCCATAATGACAGTGGTGATGGTGGTGAGGTTCCCAAGAGGTTATGATGGGCTGAGGAAGAGCCAGAGATTATTGCCACTGGGGGGAGGAGTGGGTGTGTGTATTGT
>JAMQGT020001724.1:0-85205 GCA_024447675.2 Pterophyllum scalare | reverse complement strand
TTAGCAGACGGCTAAGCTTGCCCATCGATCGAGCGGAGCGGCAGCCGAAAACATCGCAGTTTAGGGTTTCTGCTGAAACCTCGCAGTCAATAAACGTGATACACAAGCTGAACCGTGCCTCTTGAAATGTTAACGAGGCCAATGCCCAGGTGCTTTACTCTCATGATGAATCTTGATTATTCGCTCTGCATATCCGTCATGGCCACCAAGTTCTTTGGGGAAGCCACTGCACCCAATCAGACGGGGCTGCGCAGTTCATCGAGCTAACCGTGACTGTAAAACTGGACGGGGACGGGCGGGTCCCGAGCGGCCGCGCCGGGGTCGCTCATAACGCTCATCTACGTGGCGCTAGTCCGTTAGCTATGCATTTTGTTTTGGTTTTTCTTCTGTATGCATTTCCGTTTCGGGTAGATGCGTCTTCTAACGGTGTAGATGCGCTTTGCAGTCATTATGCAGCTTCATGAGTTCAGTCATGCTATGGCTGCTTTGATCCCGGGAAATCTCTGGGTCAGCAGCGCGACTTATTAGAAAACAATTTTAACATATGTCGGCTCTGAAAGTATACTTTCTTTCTATATGGAGTTAGAGCCCAAGGTTTAGGTCTATTATTAGAGAAGGACATTTTTATCTTTACAAAATGTGATTTAATTTCAATAAAAAGATTCTAAAGATTCTTGATGCAGTACCCAGAAATTGCTAAAACTTGCACAATGTATGACATTCAAAACAATGTCTTTTTCCTCTATAGTGTTTAGAATATGAACGTTGAAATAAAAATGCGAAATAAAAGCTTCGCACAAATATATAATCATTCCAGGAAATAAGCAGCCATGAACAGTAAAAAGTGCCTTTTTTTAAAAAAAAATCTTCTAATTCAATTCAGTTTTATTTTTGTGGCGCGAAATCACAACAAACAGGCCCTTTATATTGGAAGGCAAAGCCACAGCACAATCACATTACGTTATTGAAAATCAGTTTTGAACTGTTACAGGGGAGTTCATTTAACCCAGTGGCCATTTATGACATTGCTTCACAGACAAAGAACAATGTCAACAAAAGAAAAAAGCATTTTCTGATGGTATGTGCTTCATACTGGAATTCAAATCATGTCAGTCTCACTCGCTTCTTCCTCCTCTAGCTGTCTGGTACCTTAACAGGTATTCAGTAGATGTCCACTCCTTCAGAGACATCAGGTAGTATGTCTGGCATCCAGGCCCTTCTCCTGGGGCGGGAATGTCCCCAGGGCCCATCTTGGGACCCAGCCCTGGACCAGATCCTTCACCGAGCTCTGTTCCACAGCGATCACGGGACCCAGCCCTGGACCTGGAACACCCAATGCACCTCATGGCATGCAGAGCCAGGGACAAAGTGATTACTCTCAGGACAGCATGTATTCTATGCACAAGGTACAGTGTGCAAACTACTGCTCACTATTTCTTGGTGTCACAATATTTTCAGAGTAGATATTTTATGTCACTGTGGTGTCTGTATATTTTGGTATGCTTTATAAGAGCATACCAAAATATTATTTATTTATGTCATATATCTGGTAGTATTAGCCTATTAAGGGTATATGGCAGGGATCCTCAAATCCAGGCCTCGAGGGCCGGTGTCCTGCAGGTACATAAACACTAAAGTGTATTCATAAAATGAATTTTTGCAGTGCATCTATAATAATTTTTTACTTTTGAGTTTATATAGTGCAGGGTAGTATGATGAAATATTTGTATCATGGTATTTTTAAAGATTTTGGCAGCTTAATTGTGTAATTACTGATATTACTGAGCTCAGGTATGCAGGAGCTCATTCTTCTGTCAAAATGTGTATAAAATGTGTATAAATAAATGTGTAGTTATTAATGTTAGAAATAGTGTGTTTCAAAAATTATTGTGTGCTGTCTTGTTTGCCCTGTTGCAGAGAGTACGTTGTGAACTATTTGTTTTATTATGTTAATGTTTATGATTCATATGATTGTTAGAACTATGAATGGTTAATGTGCTGTCAGTAAGCTTTTCAGGGGCAGGACAATGTTGCAATTAATATGTCTGGATCTTAAACATATTTGCTATTTTCAGCCCATGGAGGGGATGAATGACAAGTCAATGGCAGAGGCGATGCACTTTGGTCACATGAAAGGTGTGGGGATGAGGTCTCTCCATAGTGGCATGGGCCCTCCACAGAGTCCTATGGACCAGCACAGCCAAGGTTTGTTCTTCAAGCACAAATCCCTCTGCTCTCTAAGCTGTCTGTTTTACTAACTTTAAAATAAAAAAAAAGTTCAGACTTCCTCATAATTTATGTTTTAATATCAACCATGGAGAAAGCAGCGATGGGAGTGAATAAATAACCTGGCTTTGTATTTCCCTCTTTCTGTTGGGTTAATAATTCAACAAACTTTAAGACTCCTTGTTTTCTGTTCTGACCCCAAGGTTGTGAACTAATACTTTAAAGCTGTAATATGATTTTGTACTAACAATTAAACCTCCGTTCTGTCCACTTAAGGATACATGTCCCCCCACCCATCCCCCATGGGAGTCCATGAGCATGCTTCAAGTCCCATGTCAGGGGGTGGAGGTGGCCCTACACCACCCCACATGCCCCCTGCCCAGTCAGGCCCTATGATGTCAATGGATCCCCAAGGAGGTATGTCCAACATGGGCCAGCAGGCGAGGGGATCTTCTGCTTTTAGTCCAGTACAGCTGCAGCAGCTCAGAGCTCAGATTCTGGCCTACAAGATCCTGGGCCGTGGGCAACCGCTGCCAGAAAACCTTCAGCTGGCTGTGCAAGGCAAAAGGAGCCTACCTACAATGCAGCAGCCGCAACAGCCGCAGCCGCAGCAGCAGCAGCCACAGCAGGCACCTAGTGCTAGTCCTTACAACAGGCCTCCAGGTAGGACGATACAGATTTACATTACTTAAAAATATATTGTGGTTTTCTTTGTTATAAGCATTATAGAGGGTCTTTACACATCAACAGTTATAGATAAACCAGAATTAGGATTGTATTTTTGGCTTTTTTGTATTACATCAATGTGAGACTTTGTGCTGGGTACAAAGGTGCAGCAAGCACCCCCCCCCCAAAAAAAAAACCCCAAATAAACAAACTAAAAAAAAAAACTTAGAAAGATTAGAGTGTGACAAACTGTTGAATCATGAATTGTTATTGTGTTGACAGGTATGCCAATGGCGCCTATGGGGGGTCCCCAGTCAAGTCCCTGCCCTGCCCCAGCCATGCAAGTACACAATCAAAGCACAGGACCCAAACCTTGGACTGATGGTAAGTTTTGATGGTAAAACTGATGAGCTGTAGAATAAACTAATAACACAGGGATTTGTCTTCACTAGGAATACGACTTCTCATTCTGCCCATTGCAGTTTAACACAGTTCAACATGGCGTAGAGCAGATAGAACCCCAAGCATTTACTACAGCTCCAGTTCGGCAGGTATAGCTAGTGAAGAGAATAATGGTGCACCAATAATGGAGGAAAATATTTCAAGAAAAAAATACATTTTGTTAATAGAAAACGGTCTGAAATAAAAAAAAGAAAAAAGATACAGAATGAAAAATCTTGTCTCCCTCTGTGGTCGATTTGAAACTGAACCAACAGAAAAAATAAGCTGTCAAACATCTGAAAGCTCTCTGACAGCTAACTGCTCCCAGGTGAAGCACGAGCTCCACACAGATTTAGAGAAAGGCCGCTCTTTCTTCTGTCATTAGCTCAGAGGTACTGCTGACCTTTACCAAATCAGTTAACCTTGTATGAGGAACAGAAAAATGACCTCTTAGAGCTGGAAGAAAGGAATCCATCCTGATGTGTGTAAGTTCCAGTCTGCCTGTAAATGAGCAGCTACATTTACTGAGCTGAGAAAACCCTGAACGATGCGCACGTGCTCACCTAAGTGTGTGTAGGGAGAGTTCATTTTCTACAAATCTATCCTCTAACTTGGTCTCCAAAAGGTTCAAGCTGAGCTGCCCCTCTGATATGCTCATTTCTAATCCTGCCCTCTGTTAGCATCTTTAACTCTGCCATTTCCACATCTTTGTTTTTCTGTTGAGATTTTGGTCATATGGGAATCAACCCAATAATCTAAAGAGTCTTTGGTCTCCAGGTCAGTGTCCTGAAAATCAAGCCATTGCACAGAAGCAGCTCACCCCTGTTGCTAGTGGTCGCCCATCCCCTGCACCACCTCAGGCCTCTGCTGTGCCAGCTGGACCCATGCCAGGCAGTTCAGGGACCCCTCAGCCTCCTGGGCAGCAGGTGTCCGTAATGCTGCCAATGCAGCACAAGCAGAACCGTATCACGCCTGTCCAGAAGCCTCAGGGCTTGGACCCAGTGGGAATTCTGCAGGAGAGAGAATACAGGTAAGCATATTCACATATTCAGCGGCAGTCTCACAATACTGCATGGAGACTTTATTCTTTAATTTGATGTACGCTACACATCAAATTAAAGAACTAAACAGCTTTCTTTGAACTCAAGAGAAAGTTTAAAGATTTGTTTCTCTGTAAAACTGCTGTGCATAGCCAAAGACATGCTGTTATATATGTGACTGCACACTTTTCACTTTGCGTTTTAGATGGATTTATTGGAAAATGGACTCTGATATGAAAGCTTACCAGCACAGTCTGCGAGCTTTTAACAAGGGTTAAGGTTACATGCTCTACCCGTGTGAATGTAATAATAGGTGAAACACTCCTGTTGGCCTGTCTCTTAGAGGTGCCTTGCATGCACAATCACAACTCACTGTCATCCCCACAGGCCGTATGTTTTCAGAATACAAGCACTGCTGAAGGAGATGTCAGGAAGCTCCACAGACCTTAATCCTGCTGTGGCCCTGAGGCTTGTTTTTCTCTGTATAAATTTGAGACCATCATTTTGATGCTCTTCTCTTGACCGGGCTGTGTTGGTCCAGAAAGTGAGAGAGGGAGACATCCTCAGTTTACATGCAGCTCACATTATGAATCATTTCTGTGTGATGTTGAACAAATTGGTGTTAGCTTCAATAAGTGTAGAGCATTTCTAGAAACATCAGAAGATCTCAAACTAGATGAATACCATCACAATCATCCAAATATGGAATGAGGCAAATATCTGACGGCATGAGGTAGCCAAACGCTTCAATAAAACACTGTGTCCAGTGTGCTATAGTTTAACCAAATGTCTCCATAATGTCCCTCAGACTGCAGGCTCGGATTGCGCATCGAATCCAGGAACTGGAAAGTCTGCCAGGTTCCCTACCTCCTGACCTCAGGACTAAAGCCACAGTGGAGCTCAAGGCTCTGCGTCTACTCAACTTCCAGCGACAGGTAGACGACAGCTGCAGTGTTTCGTGTTTCATGCGACTGCATAAATGTAAATCCATAACTGCAGTGGCTCATAGTCGGAAGGAAGGGGTTCACTGTTGTTATCACTGGCAGCTCATCAGATCACCTGCTGTATGAGTGCTGCATGTGCAGCCCTTTTATCAGTAAATCTGCCCAGGTGTGATGGTTCTACTGACTTTAGATCAAAATTGCTTCTACAAACAGTTTGTAGTTCTTGCTCTTAGCAAAATAAATGCTTCCATATAAAATAAATTCATTTTATTTTAGGTTGGGTTGCATTTTGGTTCTGGATTATCAACACTTTCAGACTAATTAATTGTTCTAATAACAAGCAGCTGCCCTTTTTTTTTTTTTTAAAGAAAGTGCATTCAAACATTTGAAAGTCAAATTTCTCATTTTAAGCCATGTAATAATACTTAAAGCTGCAGTTTATGCACCATTTTCAGCTCTTTTACTCATCAATTTACATGTGGTTTAGGTTGTATTAATTTACCAAGTGTGTGATGAATGATGATGAGATTGATGAATATCTTTAGCTGAGGCAGGATGTGGTGGCCTGTATGAGGCGAGACACCACCCTGGAGACGGCCCTGAACTCGAAGGCTTACAGGCGCAGTAAGCGGCAGACGCTGAGGGAGGCGCGCATGACCGAGAAACTGGAGAAGCAGCAGAAGCTCGAGCAGGAAAAGAAGCGCAGACAGAAACATCAGGTGATTCACACCAGAGTCCATTACCAGCCCACAGAGGTGGAGCCCTAAGGCCGGGAAACAACCTTCATAATGCATTTACAGTAGCACTGGTTTCTTTGTTATTGTTCTCTTTGCCATGGAAACCATAAGAACAAGTGTTTTTCATGACAGGATTTGGCTAAACAAACAAACAAACAAAAAAACCCACCTGTCGCCTCATTTCCTGAACATCAGCAGTCAAAACAAATCTAACGAAAGCAATCAGAGAACTGTAAGCAGCTCTGCAGCATCCAGCCGGTCCTACATGTGAATCCAAAGTAGATGACAAGCTGACAGAGAAGAAAAACTCATCTGTGGCATCAACATTTGTCTCTGCAGAGGCGAGAGAAAACTTAATAAAACAAAATATCTTTTGTGACTTGTTTTTCAGGAATATCTCAACAGCATCCTCCAGCATGCCAAGGACTTCAAAGAATACCACCGCTCAGTGTCTGGAAAAATCCAGAAGCTCACCAGAGCCATCGCCAACTGGCACACCAACACAGAGCGTGAGCAGAAGAAGGAGACCGAGAGAATCGAGAAGGAGAGGATGAGGAGACTCATGGTGAGGACCTCCACACCAAATAAATGATCTTTTTGGGAAATATGTATTTTAATAAAAAATGACACAGTCACAGATATACAGGCTGTACTGGTTCAGTTCACTGTAGCAGCTAGGAGCACACCACAGCTTACTCTCAAGCAGTGGTCCCCAAGCCACAGACCGGTTTAGTGTTAGAAAATATTTCCACAGACCGGCCTTTAAGGTGTGGCAGATAAATACCACAATGCTCTCTGGTCGCCATGGTAACATTTAAAACATACCTTCAAAATAAGATACGCCTCAAAAACATGCATACAGTAGAAATCCCCTCAGTCGACTTCAAATGTCCCATGGAATTTCATCCGACGTAAGCAAAAGAAATCCGTCATAAGTGTAAGTCAGATAAAATCAGTTTCTTCAAAATATCCGACAGTCTGGGGTCTAATATCGAATTTCGCTGCAATTGCTTCTGCTTCATCTCTGGATTTGCTTCTGCAAATTTTATAATCTCATATTTTTGCTTGTAAGTGCGAGTTTATAGCTTACGCTTACCTCCTGCGCTTGCCGTGATTGTCTCCGTTGCAGTGAACTGATATAGACACTAAAGCGATCTCAAGGCGTTCTTAGTGTGTCGTTGTGCATCAAGGCATGGAAGTGGGTGGACGTGAGCTGAGGAGGGCTTTAGTGCTAAACTCATCCGACTTATGGATCACAACTAATTGAGCGAAAATCCGATTTGTGCGACTTCGAATTAGGCAATTTTTCCTGTGTAAAGCACATGGAAAAATACAACTCACCATAACACCGAGTCAGTGTGAGCCCTGAGCTTGTTTCTCTGCCACTCATTTTTGCTAGTTTGTGGGTTGGCTGGGTTCAGCATCACAGATACAAGCTTTGATTTCACATGGAGAGTAACTGCAGAGCCGCCGGAGAGAGTCCACTTGATGTCTGGGTTCGCCTCACTGCTATCCCCGTGTTGCTACATAAAAATGGTAAATGGACTGGTTCTTATATGTGGGTATGTTACAAAAAAATCAAAGTTCCCAAATGGCTTAAGAATTCACACAACTGGATAGAACCTTTTAATACAGACAACATGACACCATCCTTGTTAAATTTGGTTTACAAATAAGGAAGTTGCGACATTTTAAGTGGAAAAATAGGCAGTTTTCTCCTCCTGTTTTACTGCTTAACTGAAGAAAGTCTGATCTCTAGAAAGCTGAATGGCCATAACTCCCATATTTCACAGCAGAATCAAATGAAATTTGGAATGTAATTAGTTTTCACTAAGGACATGTCAGTACAAATGAATGATTATGATTAATCATAAAATGTCCTTACAAAAATCACAGATCATTGAGCATATAATGCATTAAAATTTATACATGAAATTATAATTGTCAATTTAAGATGTTTTTACGGCATGAGGAGATTTCATGAATAGATGTTGGTTTAATCGGGCAGGAATCAAGTAGATTTTTCATTGATTTTTCCGGTGGCCATGAAACAGCCGGTCCAAGCGGACTGAAATCTTGAACCGAACAAAATAAAACGAAAACGAGGCAGAAGAGGAGAAATTCCTCTACGTAATACCAGATATTCAAGGGAAATAACCCCTCGTAAGCCATTCAAGAACCCTAATTGCTGAGAGACCCTTGTGGTAGTGATGTGTCGCTCGCAAAAGAGCCGATGCTTGGTACTGAATCAGAAGAGGCGACTCCCGTTGAATGAGAGCCGGTTCCCCAATTTCTCATTATCTCTGCTCACAAACCTGAAGACAGGGGCAGAACTGATGGGCACACCATGCAGCCAATTACACAGGGGGACATGGGATTATACCATTAAGTTAAAGCAGAGGGGGCGATAATTGTTTCACCATGTGTGGTCATAGTCCAGGTACAAACAGCGGCTGCTAAAACACGTGAACATGAGTGATACTCGTAAAAGAAGCAGCATTTGGCTGCAATTTAAGGAAACTGGAAATAACAGAGCAGAGTGCCGTCGTTGCAAATTGAAAATTACAGTGAGAGCAGGTTCCACCACAAACCTGCACCGACATATAAGAACTGTCCATCACTTGGTGCAGTTGGAGGAGAGAGGGCAAGCTAGGTCTCCATCTAATGACCCTGGTGAGTCTGGTCCCAAACAAACAACTGTTGTGGCATACCCCGCCCTCCCCAAAACTGTAACTATAACCGTCCTACTGGAACACAAAGCAAAATAAGTCAGTGTGTTTGTTTGTCCTGTGTTCCATTAAAAGTTTATTTAAAATGTTAAACAAAAGTAAGAATTTTTTTTAACAGGACAAAATAAAGCAATTATAAACTTTATCATAAAAAGAGGGCATCTCAGCACACAAACCATTCATTTTTGCTTATTTAGGCTAAAATATGAGGCTACAAACGACAACACGTAAAGAGCCGTTCGGGAGCCGAAAGAGCTGGCTCACTGAAAAGAGCCGAACTTCCCACCACTACCCTGTGCTGTGGCTGCAACGCTGTACGGAGTGAAAGAACCGACAGAGCGCACAGGCGGGGTTTGTAACATACCTACTACATGGCGCTTTTCTACTAAGTTTAGGTATGTTACAGTCACTGCAGCATAGCCTAGCAACACCGTCCGAGCTAACCTGCTTGCACCCTCGGCTAATGTGCTGACGCGGTTGGCCAGAAAGCGTGTTTCTGACCAGATGAAGGTGTGTGTTGTCAGTGATTTTTTGCTGTAATATAGGGGGGCTCCCCCTGGACAGCCTCTTTTTCGATTTTTTTTCATTTTGTCAAGACTTTCGTATTGAACGGCTGTTTTTCAATAACCTCACTGAAGTTAACGTGTCAAAACACTGATGGCACATATGGACATCAATTTAAAGTATATGGACCTGTAATTTTATATTTCAACTTAAAACTGTTAAAGTTTCATCAAGTTTTCTTGATCAGAAAGTAGTTTAATAACGTAAGGAAAATGTCCGATGTCAAAGCACCATTCTATGGCGGCCAATGCGGTCAACACATGGAAAAAAATAGTTAAACAAAATTAAACTATTCTGTTTGTAATAAAGCTGTTTTCTCAGCTCTTACATTTTCTGTTTGCCAAGCTTCTGTCTCTCTTTGCTGAAAATTTCATTCAAATATTGATTTAAAGTCAGAGAAAAAATGCTAACGTTCCTGCGTGTACTGCACTGTATGATCACAGTTTTCATTGATTATAATGGTAAAACAGTGCATGCTAACGGAGTAGTTGATCGGGTGTAACTTCATTATTATTTGTGCTATTAGTTTGGTTTTGTTATCTGTTCCGTCGGCGGAACATCGGTGTGATTGCTTGATTGACGGGTCTCTGTGGGTTAAAAAATGAGTGCCGTCCACAGCATCCACGCAGTGAAGCTCATCTCATTTATGTCTTACTAGTGTCCATAATGAAATAAGCACTTAATAGCTCAACACAAACAACTTGCGTGCAACTAAAAAATTGCTGGCCACTAGTGATGCGTCGAGGCTTCGAAGCGTGTGTCGAATAATTGAGGGAGACTTTGGTGAAGTGCCGTATCGAGGCTTGTGTCAGTGACGGTCGAAGCCTCGCAAGCAGGACGTACCACGTGACTGATTCAGGAAACGATTCGCGGGTTCATCGTGCGATTGAAATATAAGGAGCAGAGAAACGCAGTTTCACACACACAGTTTGCGGTACTGGGGACTATTGCGTGTTGGTTTGCTGTCTATTTGAGCCGTTTTCTTTTTTTGGTGATAGAACCAGCCAGAAAAAGGAGATTTTCCCTGTCTGGGAACATTTTGAGCTGATCTCTCCTAATAAGGTGTGCGCATAGTAGTAAATTATTACCCCAGTTTCATCGCGGCGCCCCTATGCATTGCATTTAGTTCATACTTTTGGCGCTACTGGCCCTGCGAAAGGGTTTTTTCTAAAGCAGGCGAAATCGTTTCAAACAAAAGAAACCGCCTGAAGCCCAGCACTGTGGCAAACCTGTTATTTCTAAATAAAAACGAATAAATAAAATTTCCCTATTGAGCACAGTTACAAACCAAGTAACACAATCACATTCACATCACAACTCTGTCCCCAATTTATTTCCACTTGCCCTCTAGACTCCAACATTGTGTCATAAAGACACACATCATATTAGTTAGTTCAGGATTTATTACCATCACATTTATTCTGTTCAAAGCTTCATGCACCAAAGCCTTGGTGTGACTATAATCAGTCTGCCTGTTTTACATTGACTGTCCACTTGATGGCGCAGTAGAGCAAATGAAGCACCGTGAAGCTTCGACCCATGGGTTCACTGATTGGTTGGAAAGCTTCAGTGCTTCATGAAGCTTCATCTCACCATCAGTACTGGCCTCCTGCAACCTAAAACTACGGTGACGGTCAAAAAACTGTGTGCTTCCTCCCGGCTAGCAGCACACCTGATTGTCATTATTCATCAACCTATTTAACCTGTCACCTCTTACCGCCCCCTAGTATGCAGACACTTAACTACAATCAAACAATGTAAATCAAAATAAAAGACAAGAAATGGCTCTTACGACATCGTTCAGCCTCAGATAAGTAAAACAGAAATAATGTAAGTTATTTAGTCTTTAAGCGTGGCCCGGTACCGGTCGGGGCCCCGGGGGTTGGGGACCTCTGCTCTAAAGTATCATTTGCTGCCAGCAGGTTAAGGTTCAGGTCTTGCTAGCCCTGCTGAGGGTGGACCTGTGATCCAGTTCTTATGTTGCCAGCTGTGCTCTGAGCTCAGTGTTGGCTTCATTTCACTTAGTTTATAAATACACATGACTCCACACACTTAGACATCTGTCTACATGTTTATAATTGTTGCTCTTTGCCTCTTTGTAAGAAATACACTCATGCCCAATATAGACACAAACTGAACCGTTAAGGCTGCTCTCACTCTTCTCTGGTGTTTGATTTCAGATCTACTCATTAAATCAGAACATTTGTTTAGCAGCTAAATAATTGTAATGGTAATAATATTAACTTTGTTTGCATCATGATTTAGGGTGTAATATTCGGAAACAGACCGCGTCCACGTTGTAATGCTGCAGCACAGTGCTCCAGTGCTGCACTGCTGCTGACACTGCTAGTGCTGCTGAGCTCTCATTACATGCACAATAGGACACTGAGGAGAAGAGACGCTGTAAATGTGCACCAGCTCAGGGTATATGCTGCTGTGGCCGCTGGTGCACACATCAGGCATTTAGTCTGTTTATTCATTTTGTTTTGTTCATTAATGTGTGCATAAATAGTGGCATCTAATGCATGCTTACAGCAGGCAATCATGGAGTTTATTTTTAATTCAGTCCAGTCATTGCGATGGATCGTTACACCTTTACTGCTACCTCTGTTACATAAGATCTGTGACACTTTCAAAATAAGAATACAGCAGTTCTTCTGTGTTTCCAGCTAATTATCAAATTATGAACAGTGTTAAAGCAGCTGTCATTTTGCTTCATCCAGGCAGAAGATGAGGAAGGCTACCGGAAACTAATCGATCAAAAGAAAGACAAGCGCCTGGCCTACTTGCTGCAGCAGACAGATGAATATGTGGCCAACCTTACCACCCTGGTGTATGAACATAAAGCAGCTCAAGCTGCCAAGGAGAAGAAAAGGAGAAGAAAGAGAAAGAAGGTAGGAGGAGGAAGGTCAAGTGGTGTTTATTCACAGGATGTTGCTTTGTACCTGTGGGTGAGTTCTAGAAAGGCTTTGATTCTTTATCCAGTGTTATATTTTTTTTTTAAACAGCATAGAAGGTTATCTGTCTGATGTCCGCACTTTTATGCAGCTCTCAGCTTCAGACACTTGTTGTTTGAACTTGACCCAAGTAGTCCAAAATAGCTGCTGCTGTTTACCCTTACACGAATGATATGGCATCCTGCCCCAAGAGCATCAATATCATTTAAATATGACATGAATTAGTCATATAATATATTTAGGGTTTTGCACCTCTAGTTTGTTTGCTTTGCTCTGAATCCAAATCTGAACTTTTACACCATAGGCATCGGCGTGTTCTCAAATGCTCAAACAGTTAGTGGGGATAAAATGAACCAGAGTCAATGTAAATAAAGCCAAGTGTGCAGGGGTGAAAGGGCCCTTAAGCAAACTATTTTATTAGACTAACTCTGTGTGTTTGGGCATGTAGACATGAGCAAGATGACCTGCTGAAGTTCAAACTGAGCATCAGAATGGGGAAGAAATCTGATTTAATTAAGTGACTTTGAATCTGTCGTGGTTGTTGGTGGCAGACGGGCTTGTCTGAGTGTTCCAGAAAGTGCTGATCTGCTGGGATTTTCCCAGACAGCCATCTCTAGGATTTACAGGGAATCGTCTGGAAAAGAGACCGTAACCAGTGAGCAGCAGCTCTGTGGGTGAATGCCCTGTTAATGCCAGAGGTCAGAGGAGAATGGCCAGACTGCTTCAAGCAGTTCTGAAGGCAAAAGGGGGTCCAACCCAGTATTAGCAAGGTGTGCTTAATAAAGAGTTTGGTGAGTTTACAATAGGTGTAAACACAGAGCACCTTAGAGTGCCCTTTCTGATCCTGTTGGAGAGCTTTTTCTTTGTAACCTCTTTAACTGTATAATCCCGAAGACGTCGGCCATGGCACAACGTAATTCAAAAGTGCCGCCGTTCGTGGACTTCTGACAACAAATACCATAATACCCCTATATGGTTGTGAAGTGCAATTTCTGGTCTTTCAGGAACCGTTTGAATTTTTCCAATTGAACAAACAGTCACGGAGTTACAGTAAAAAGCGAGCTGATCAAAGTTCATTTGATCAGCCGACTTGGCAGTGATATCCATGTCTTAACCAGCTGTTCACGACTAGTAGGGGCAGGAAACCGGCGCATCAGCGGTGATCGCCCGCAGTTAAAGGATTAAGTTCCCTTTATCAGGCAAATGGTACAAACCGTGCCATTACAGGGTCTACATTAATGAGTTATTGCTTGATGCTGATGTTATCGATGCTTTGAAAGCTTTGAATATCCTACCTTGATATGGAAAACCAGTGTTTTCAATAAAATGCCATCTGATTGGTTGATGTGTTTTTATATAGAAGGTGGATGGAGATGGTGAAGGGACCAGTGCACTTGGACCTGATGGAGAGGTGAGCTGCAGTGCTTTCATTTCACCTTGGAGTTTGTTGTGTTACAGAAAAGGATTCTTGTAAATCATCTTCCACAAATCACACATTATGATAGTAATAAAATCCATGCAGATCATAACAAATATCTGTTTATATAAAACCGCAGACACAGAGACGAGCTGAGACAGCAGCAGCATTTAGCTGCTCAAATTAATTAAACAGTTAGCCATGAGCAGAGCCACAAACACATGAATTTTATACATATATTCAACAGATGGACACAAACATGACTCCAAATCAGTGATATTCTTGCTGATGGAAACAAGAGACTGTCCCCACATCAGTTCCTGCCATTCGAAAGTGTTTCTCAGGGTTCACATTTCCCTCTCATTTACAGACGTTCGCTCTTTGTCCTCTGAGAATATTTAACTGTCAGGCAAAATTGGCCAAGCTGATCTTTCTTCCTCTCATGGATTTGCTGTAAACTCAAACCTACCTCAGGCCTTAAAAAGCTCTCAGGAAACAAAGAACTAAAAAGTCTCAAAGTCAGAACAAACAAACAGCGTTTATCCTTTCAGAGGCAGACTGCACCCCGGGCGATGGTGCAACACAGACAAATCAGGCATCTTGTAAGCAGTCCTTCAAAACCAAAAAGACTCTCATTGATTTCTTAGCAGCTGTTGATCTTTAAAAGGATCTTTAGAGGTCTGAAAGTTTGGATTCTGAAGAAGTGCATTGATGTTGGGATTTATTAACCTCATTTCTTTCTGAAAATGAAAGCTAACCTTTTGAATTGCCTGTATGTTATGTTTATATTTCATTATATGCAGCTATAAATACAGAAGAAACTCAGGTTGTATCAGTAGTGGCTGATGAAAGTGAAGCTTTGTGGTTTATAGTTCTCATCCCTAAATGGATGTTAAGCTCAAACTTTGATATATGATCGATAACAAAGATCTTAAATACTTAAAAGCATCTATATTCTGAGAGAAGTTAAAAGACTAAAGTTTGAACATGACTTCAGCTTCATGCTGCTGCTGCTGATTTCTTTGTCCTGCAGCCCATGGATGAAAGCAGCCAGATGAGTGAGCTGCCCGTCAAAGTGATTCAGACAGAGACCGGGAAAGTTCTGCAGGGAACGGACGCTCCGAAATCCAGCCAGCTGGAGGCTTGGCTCGAGATGAACCCTGGGTGAGGAGGCGCAGTGTTGGGTAGCGCTGTTGTGATCATGAAAGTGTCTGGAGTGTCTGTTGGATTTGCCAGGGATTCTGCTGGTGGCACTCTTCCTGCTCAGCCTTTGTTTGATAAATTCTGTCTTTTTTTTATTTTTAAGATGCCGTAAAAAAGATAAGAAATACTTTATTCATCCCAAATGTAGGAAAATTGTTTTGTTACATCAGCAAAAACATGAAAAGCAACTTAGATCAATAAAATAAATACAACAGCACAGGAATACTTGGAAAGGTAGTTTCTGTGTCTGTTCCTGTGGCAGTCGAGCTGAAACAGATGGTCTTCAGAGTCTTGATCAGTAAGTGGTGCAGAGGGTGGTCAGATCTATTAAGTACACACATCTGTTCACCTCAGCCGCAGTCATGTGGAGGACCTCTGCATCACTTCATTCAAACTGACTTCAGAGAGTTATGATGGAAGTTGGACGTTAACAGTTCAGGCTACAGAAATGTTCCTTCACAGTAACATGACTGGCATCATACCACTTTCCAGTCACAACTAGTGCAATCCCTCCAAAATTTCTTCTTACAGTTCAGATTAACATCCCTGTCTGGCTGAAAACTCCCGAAGCCAGGTTTGGTCACACTGTGATCTGTGAAGTGTGAGTGCAGCCATGAAAACACATCAGACTACACTCACTGTTTCCTCTGGTCTGACTCAGCTCACCGAGCTTGTCCGTGCTGTCGTCCAAACACCTCACAGTCCCCAAGATGATAGCGCATTGTTCTCTCTGTAGCACCTCCAGAATCGTGGGCCTCGCTTCGGGCAGTAGAAGTGTCAGCGCAATCAGGTGGTCTCATCATACGCTCGTTGCAGAGAGTGGAAAAACCACTGTGACTTAACAAGACCTGTGAAACAAAAAGTAGCCATTTCGCCTTCACTTAAATCTCAACGAGCAGGAAAAATCCACTTTAGCAGGTGATGGAAGTCATTAAAATAAAACCAGGGATCAAAAACAGCTGCTGCAACAGGCTGCCACTCGCCACTCACTGACCTAAAATATTAATTTAAAAAAATGGCATGAAATTACTATGAAATGTAATAAACTTAAAAAAAACCAAAAACCAAATTTTTGCGTGGACATGATAGCAAAGCCCCGAAGCTGTTCTGAATATCAGTCGCTTCTTAGAATCGGAACACGTCCTGGATATTTAAACATGTTTGTAGTGTGAATGTTGAACATGTCTCACTTCACTATGTTGGCGGTCGTTGCTTGTTAGGAGAGAGATTCTGCTGAAGGTCTTCGTTATGTTTCTGTGTGACGGGTAAAGATGAAATGCTTTAACAAGGCTCTGGTTCTCTCTTCTTTCCCTGTTCCTGGTGGACGCTCCTTTGAAAACAGGTATGAAGTCGCCCCGCGGTCAGACAGCGAGGAGAGCGGCTCAGAGTTTGAAGAGGAGGTAGGTGACTTTCTCATTAATAAACTTCCACAGTGAATAATTTTCTAAAACGCTTTTAAAATGGGTTTAGTGCCCGTCAGTCAGCAAACTATGCACAGAATCCACCAGGGGGCACTCTACTCTTGTTTATCCACATCAAAGCTGCTTCTTTGTTCCACTTGTGCTGGTATTATTTTATTAAACATGTTATCAATTTTACCTCACAAGGAGGAAGACGAGGCAGCCAAAGCAGAAACGGAGAAGAAGATAATCGATCCCAACGGAGTTGAAGCCACTGAGAGAGCTGCCAAGCACATCATTGAGTATTATATTTCTTTCCATTATCTCACATTTACTCGGCAGGCATAATCAGCTGGGAAAAAATAGTCCAGTTCACACACTGAAAGTTGAGTGCTTGTAACAAATTAACAACAAAGATTTGAAACATTATAAATGAAAAACATGTTTGAGACACTTGCTGATTTTCCCTGCTGGAGCCTCACAAATAAACAAACAGACAAAGCTCTGGATGTCTTTGCATTGAACCCAGATTTCCAGAGGATGAGGAGCTCAGGCAGTTATTAAGCTGAGCTCTGGGGTCGGGCTTCAGTTTGTCACCATTAAAATCAATTTGAAAGACGGTTCAGTTTGAGTTAGAATACTTTCAAACGCTCTCTCCCCCCCCCCTCTCTCTCGCCTTCTCACACATTCAGGTCAGCCAAGCAGGATGTGGATGATGAGTACAGTGTTCCTACTGGTCAAACCAGCTCCCAGTCTTACTACGGCGTGGCCCACGCTGTCATTGAGAGGGTGGAGAAGCAGTCGTCTCTGCTAATAAATGGCATGCTCAAACAGTACCAGGTACACACGTATGCTTTTGGAGGTGTTTGTGACAGTTTCTGGTAGTTTAGATCATTCATATTTACTCTGCTCTCGGGACAGGGTATTGCTACCAGGCCGCTGGAGGCGGTAACAGGGTATTTTACTCCTCCCAAGGAGGGGAAGGGGGGGGGGATTGTCTTTGGATGGCTGTTAACAATATTACATCAAAAGTCCCTGTCCAGTTCATACCAAATTTGCATGAAGGATGGCCAGTGACCCCTAGATCACCTGATTACATTTTTGGCCAGAGGTCAAGTTTTTCTGAAAATCTTGTGAAAGCAATAACTAGGATGTTCAAATTAACAGCATAAATGCATCTACTACAGATCTTCTAAAGATCTTCATGGATTGTCCTCCAAGAAATCCAAGAACATGACAGTAATTAATAAATCAGTCAAACTGGCAGTCCCGTTTGTAGATAGCGAGGGAACACATAGAAGCGTTTGTTTTGTTTCTGCTCATTCTGAAACTGTGTGTTAAATGTTTCCTTTACCCATGGCTTGGCTAAAATGCCGTACTTGCTTGTTTATCCTCATTTGTGAGTACTACCACTGGAGCTTTGGCTTTGGAGCAGGGCTTCCTAACTGTTCCTGGACAGCTTGTCCTGATTCTGGCTGAACAGTGTGGCACAGTGCTGCCAGCAGTAGACATGCCTAATATGTCTTGAACGTCCTTGTGAGGATTTGAGGTTCAGTTCAGTCCTGTTGAGGCAGTGAAAAAGTTTGGAGCAACAGATCAACGTGTTGAAAGGGTAATGAGATGGCAGAACATTGCACAGCAGTTGGCAATATCATACTCCGGGTTTTACAGCTTTCAGAGTTATCGACTCTTTCAACAGTTTTTTTTTTAAACTTCCATCACAACAGCTATGAGCTAAATGGAATTAATGTGGATTTCAAGTTAGAAGGTAATCCACCGGGAATGTCTGCTGGCACGTGCTTGAAACTTCAGTCAGTTTGTACCCTGTTACTTTGCTGCAGCCGCCTTCTCTGCAGACTGGCTCCTTTTGAATCAGTTACAACTGTTTCGCAGAGCTAAACTTTGTCTCAGTGTAGCCTAATGGGCATCACACGGGAAGCCCCCCCCCCCCAGCCATTCTCCGATGTGATATGGTGCACATCTACAGGACTTTTAAACACACGACCTGAGTATTTGATGTGTGACTGGAGGGGCATTAGACAGTGTCATGAAAGATAATTAACCGGTGCGCTCCCTCTGCCATCCTACAGCAGTGCGATCTCTGAGCCGCACCTGATTGGACAAACGGCCTGCGTGGGCAATCAGCAACTGGATTACAAACCGAAACCAACATGGGCAGTTTGTTTGAGCTGTACTTTAAGTACAGAACTAGTGCAGCAAAATGTATTTGTGACAGCATGTTGGCAGCAAAATATGCCATGCAGTTACTGAATGAGTTTTCATTTCACTGTTTTCAGTAGCTTTCTGGTTCGAGAACTAGAAGGGCACTCAGTAGAGCACAAACCTCGTCCACTTCATCAAAATCTGTTCATAAGTTTCTGAGTGATCCTGCTAACAGACAGACCAACTCGAGAAAAATCATTACCTCCCTCCACCTGTCGCTGGGCGAGGTAATGATTGGGAACCGATGTAAGTGCATGTTTTAATCCAAGCACAGAGCAGCATTTTAGACACTGTAGTTCCTCTGCTCGCATAACTCGGCATCACATCAGCATCCGAGCTGACTGGCAGCAACTCTGGGGAGAGTTTGCAGCAAAAGTTTTTTCCTTGTATAAATCTGAAAAACAATGAGTTGCTAAAGCTTTGAACACCCCATGCTCCCTTTAGACACACCCCTACATGCTGTAGGCATCACTGCAAGAGAGAGGCGGCTGTTGCTGCCAGCTTTGAACCAAGTTCATGGGACAACTGAAGGAACAGCCTATGTGCATATGAACAGCTTAAGCTCAAATTTGATTCTTTTGTGTGTGTGTGTGTGTAAAACAAAGCAGCAGTGGATGACAGCTTGTTGAAGAGGTAGTTTGATAAAAGACTCCTTTTGTCTTTTTATCCACAGAGACTTTGATTGTGATTACAGGAACAAGCTCTGCTGAAATAGCACTTCCTTTCTCTCTGCCTGTGCTGTATCATTGGGGTGTCTGTGTGTGTGTGTGTGTGTGTGTGTAAACCCCATCACTGGCCCACACAAGTAACCAGCTGATCAATCAACTTGCCCAACTTTTTAGAGTATCGGGCCAACCCACATACTCAACTCTGCTGCTCAACCCACAAATCATTTTCCTTATAAATATGGCTCCATTCAAGTGGAAATAAACCGGCTTTCCAGCAGTATAAGATTTATTGCCAAGAAGAGTTGTTGCAACAAAGAAATAATCAACCAGACACAATTTTTTTTTTACTTTTTATGTTAAGTTTAGATGAACCTTTTAGTAAGTTAATCAGAAAACTAATCAACAAATTAGGTGATAATGAAATTAATAGCTAGAGCCCTGAATGTATTTATGTTGTTCTGCACAAGTAAACTAACCCCTTCTCTCTGTGAGGATGTCCTGATGTATTTATGTAGAGTTTTGCCTGGACGTGGAAACAAATAGCAGCTCTCTGTCCTTGTTGGTTATCTGACTATTCCTGTGGGAAAGAGCTGTTGGCTGTCACACCAGCTTCGGTCATGGATGAAGGCGTAGCAAACAAACAGATCTCCTGTTAGGCACATGAATACATCTTAGTCAGGCCCGTCTGCCTGTAATGATACAGACACGGGGTAAATGGCTGTGGGAGATATATTGGCAGAGGGAGGGAACTGGCAGTTGGGTATAGCTAGCATTTGTTTTCTTTCCAATCAGGCGCAGTCATAGTGTTTGTCTGATTCATGGCGTGCCAAACTTAAAATGAGATATGGCGTGCTCCTTGGGGAAATTGGATCAAATGTCTGCAGTTGCATTATCAATATATAGAGCAAACCTAAGTTCACAGAATTCATTTAGGATAAATATGCGTTATTTTCACAGTCATCCTTCATCTCTGGAATTGGCTCTGCGCACAGACGCGTAGCCAAGTGTTGTGCAGCTTATTGGTCACCTTTTCTGTTGCCGGTGTCCTCCTGACCTTTGCTGTTTCTTCAGACTGTTTTTTGCTGATTGGTTCCCCAAAGGGAAGCCACACAGTTGGTGAGTTATTTTTCCTACCACACTTGAATCCTTCGGGCTATAAAATGCCACAGTGGCAGTAAGATCAACGTTTACCGGCAAAGCTCACTATGAAAAACATCGAATTAACTTTTTTTTTTCAGGTTCGCACATTTACAAGTAGAGGCAGAAAAAAATGTGTTTATTTTCTGGCAGTCGCAGCTAAAGGAAGCACAGCAGGACCATTATACTTATGAGTGTCTAGTTTTGTTTGTTTATTTTACTACCTACCCTCCTCGATTTGAGTCAGTAGCTCCAAACTTTCTGACATGCCACACTTGAGAAAGTTTTCATACCCCCACAACCCACAATTTTTATCAACAGCAAAAAGGATCAAAGATGAGTTTCAGTGAAATTAAGGTGAGCACAACAGCATCAGACATCATCATTAATGTCTGTTTTTCCTCGGCCAAGATCATCTTAATTCAGCTAAATTTCACTTCATATTTGCAGCCCAGCTGCAGGATCTGCCCCACAGTTTGAGAAACACTGGATCAAATCAGGATTCACCTGCCTGTGCTCCCCCAGAGTGGTTGGAGCAAGGATGCTGTGCAAACAAAGACTGCAGAACTGGGTGGATCATGTTAGGATCTGATAGTAGAAGAATGCCTATAACATGTTTGATCTTATATTATGAACACATGAGCTTGCCTAAAGTGGTAGTAGGTTGCTTCACGGAGCATTTTCATGGTCAAACAATGACAAAAGATACATATTAATAAAAGCAGAACAAATCAGAGTGTGAAGAAGTGAAAACTCAGGACTTGTGTTCTTAATGCTCACAAAGCCATTTAACAAAACCATCCAAGTACCAACCCGTGCTCAGGAGTGAAATGTTCTTAGGGAATTAAGTTAAAAGCTTCAGGGCAACACAAAGTGTCTTCACAACCTTTTCAGGTATTTCAGTAGTTTTGGTTTTTTTTGTTTCTTCTGTCTGTGAATCTTTTCCTGTGTTCTGTTTTGAGGCTGCGAGCACATTTTAGCTAAACTATTCCAGGTCGAGATCCCTTCATGCTGTATCAAATGATTTTTACCCTAAAAAGGCTGATGGAGCATAGCCGTGACCCCGGGTGGGCGGGCGGCTAATTTTCAACTTTGTGAACGCGATGACTTGAGAATGATGTGACCTAGGAAGTTCAAATTCACAGCATAGATGCATCTACTAAAATTTTTATTTATTTATTTATTTATTCTCCATTTTTTTTTTTGTTTTTTTTTGGCCACAGCGGCTTTTATCCACAGTAGAGAGAGGCGGGAAGCGGGAAGACACACGGGCAAACTGACGACAGGCTGGGACTCGAACCTGCGCCGCCGTATCTATTATCATTTTAGCATTTCTTATTCCTGGTTCTTTCTCAGCCATTTGCAATTTACTAGCACTCATATGCATCCCATTAAGATCCACTGAGACCTGGAATTATGTGTTCCAGGTTTTTGCCTACTAAAGATCCTACTGCCAGGAGGCTGAGGGGGAGCTCTGAGGCTGACAGTCTTGTTTTTATCAGCTACTATAAACGAGCTGCTTTAGTTCCATGATGGTCGTCAGGACTGAATGATGACAAAAGTGGTCGTGCAAAACCATAACTTTCCTCCCCCAGTTCAGTAATAAGGATGCATTTGCTCTACTTGTTCCGTTGCTCAGGTGTCTGTGATTATACATACATATTTGAGTTGCTTATTATCCATTCCAGCCATAAAGAGACCTCCATTTTTTTACTTTGCAGTGCAGATTGTCATCCCTGTAAGCAAAGTAATAATTTAATTTAATTCATTGTTTCTTTTTCCTTCCATTCTTTGTCTTCACCTTTTTATTTGTTGATGTTTTCTGCACGCTCATGCTTTTTTATTCCCTGTTTTCTAGATCCAGGGTCTCGAGTGGATGGTGTCCCTCTACAACAACAATCTCAATGGCATCTTGGCTGATGAAATGGGGCTCGGCAAAACCATCCAAACCATTGCCCTTATCACCTACCTGATGGAGCACAAGAGGCTCAACGGTCCCTATCTCATCATCGTTCCTCTCTCGTCAGTACTTCCTCGTCTAGTATCAGTCATGGCTCTTATCTCGCAATGTCAAGACACCCTAAAATCCATCATTTTTAGCTGAGTCCAGTGTGCATAGTCACTTTGAAAAGTAATAGCCACTTGTGTGAAAGTTTTCTTTTTGTTGGTGTTTGTGTGTTAGCAGAATCACACATAAACTACCACGAAAGTCCTCATGAACTATCCCGCATTCCTTTCCTCAACCGGGAGCCATTTCCACTGTGTTTGAGACATAAGACGTAAGCTTATCAGCTGCAGCCTTGGTCTGTGGACAGGATCCCATTTTGAGGAGGCACAAACAACTTTTCAGCACTGGACTTAAGGGGCAGGGCAATAAGAGAATGTAAAAATGCATCTTTTTAATAGCTTTTTGCTCACCAAATGCCCCTCTAGTTTTACAATAGGATATGCCGGGTGTTACACAGACTGTAATTTAAAACCGGAGCGTCAGTGTTCAAATGAAATTCAAGTGTCCCCTCCATACTGCATAATTATTCTAACCAAGTTTTCACTCCGGAAAAGTAACAACGTGAAGTATGCTCAAACAAGACGCTGCATGCTCAACAGGAAATGCGAATGGATATTTCACACCTTTCAGTGTGCAGAGGAAATGCATCCAGCTGCTGAGCAGCTGGATGAAAAATGCATTGTGCATTAAAGGGTCCAGAAAATGAATGATGGAACAATAAAATATAATCAGTCCTAAGAAAGTAATTTAGCTTATTGTTAGTGAAGCTCAGCTGGTGTTCTTAAGTCATTTCCTGTTAGTTGAAGACACTGACAAAAGGCTGCACCCGCACATACGTGTTTCTCATTCATTTCTGAACGGGGTCTCGCGGTGCCCTGAATTGTGGATCTGGAGGTTTGCTTTGCCTGTGATACTTGTGGCAGAGTGTGGAGGAAATTTCAATCAAACTGCATCTATTCAGATAATTCAGTGCAGCTGCTCGGCACTCAGATCGTGATATGAAAATAACCTGCGAGGGTACAGTAGCTGCTGGTGCAGCTCGCCATTCAGCATAAAAATGGATGGGAAATTAATCACTTCAGTGAGTAATCAGAACATTTTATATAGCCAATGTGGGTCACGCAGCTAATTGAAGCTCGCACTGTGAGAGGTGGGTTGGTGTTCCTATGATAATTGCGCCAGCAGCAGAGATGCGACCTGTCGGTGTCGGGCAGGTCACCGTCCAGTGTTTGCATGTGAATGCTTCTTTTTGTTTCCACTGAGCGTAAACTGCCCCAGACCTGGAAATGGATATGCTGACACTGCTCTGGCGAATGCAGCAATGGTGTGAATGGAAAAGAGGGCAGAAGCATTACATCAGTGATATTGTTTAGTTTTTCTCTCCAAACTGCTAAAAGAGCACAGGACAATGATTTACATGTTTGAGTGGGTTTTTGGACAAACAGGTTGAGGTTTAGTGCTTATGCACAGACTGTGTGCATCTCATTATAGTGTGTAGTAAGCCAAATTATTAGACAGCAGTTTTACAGACGGCGAGCCCCCGGTCTGTTCAGCAGCAGGGATAGAGAGACTTCCATGTATTTCGTCTACAGGAGCAGCCACACACTACACTTAAAGACACAAGAAACAGGCTCAAAGACGCTTCACAGCTTTGCAGCATTAAGGCTAAAAACAACCCATAATGCATTACTGTGCATTAAAAAAATAATGTCTGATGTTGTGAATAACTGATGACTTAACAACGGGGTGAGGCCAAAATAAATGTTTAAACCTGTTTTTCTGACGGACTGTGCTGAAAGTAAGGGAATCTCTCCGGGTACTCATGCAGCTTCATGAAATCTTTGATTACCCTCAGTGTTTTTCACTGTAATCTCCTCGCAGGCATTTATATCAGTGGCTGAAATTCAAAGTGGTTTAATGCTCTCGGATTCTTCTCAGCTCCTTTAAAAATGCCCGGTGAAAGCGTCGTCAGTGCTCGCAGGCCTCACGCAGAAGTTCAGTTCTGTTAATCCACATTTCACCTAATTGTTGCTCCTTTTTAATGATGATATGTAACTGCAGGTGTTTGAAGATTACACAATGGTAGCAGCCAGCATTTTTTTTTTAATCATTAATGAGCAGAGCGTTTCTTTTTTTTCTTTAAGTGACGGAAGCTCAGCAGAGGCTGAAATCTCTGCTCAAGGCCACCGCGTTAAAAGCTCTCTTGAATATGCATGGTGTACAAATATGGAGTAAAGCCTAAAAACTCGCCCTCTTCAAGCACCAAGCAGTATGTCCCAGTGTGCCACTGAACAAAGGCTTATCTAGTCTTTTATTGTGAAATGAAATGCTTTTGAGCTGTAGGACAGCTGGTGCTTTTTCCTTTTGAGTTCTTTTCTGTAAATTATGTCTGAATATTAATGATTTCTCAAGTTGCTCTTTCTTCTCTAATATGTAGTCAGTAGTAGTTGTGAATTATAACCCTGCCGAGTAATTTAAACTGTACTGTTACAGAGTGAGTGTGCCTTTAATCGCTGAAACGTCTGACCTCTTTCACCTGCTGTTTTCAGGACCTTGTCTAACTGGGTGTATGAACTTGATGAATGGGCGCCCTCTGTGGTCAAAATTGCTTACAAGGTGAGACAAATCTTGTTTGTTTGTTTGTTTGTTTTTATGTCAAAGACATTCTGATTTTCATTTTTTTTTTACTTTGGACAAAAAAAATTTGTTCTTTTCTTTGTGTCTCCCACAAATAAGGGCACTCCTGCTTTGCGTCGTGGGCTTGTGCCTCAGCTCCGCAGCGGGAAGTTCAATGTCTTGCTGACCACCTATGAATACATCATCAAGGACAAGCACATACTGGCTAAGGTGAGGGGGATTAAACTTCTTTCCTCTGTGTATAATACACTTCCTGCCTTGAACCCTGTTGTGATATCTCAGTTTTCACACACACACTTTCATTTATCCAGAAAATGAGAGTGTGTGTGAGAAATATCCCAAAAATCAGCGTAAGAAATGATAAAGGTCCAACGTCATTGTACATTCTGTATAATGACAATAAAGGCATTTATTCTAAATTACTGAGAGCTTCTCGCTGCTGATATTGAACTGTTAGTCAAACCCACAAATCACCAAACACAGCCTGTGATTGTGGTGATAGAAATATGACCTCTGCTTGTTTCATGCAGTAATTTGAGGAACTTTGAGTTTCCTCGTTGCTTTGTTTTTCATCTCTTCACTTGAATAAATCATACGTCATGATTTATTCATTGACACACTTGCTTTTGCACTTTGTTACATTTTGTTTTTGTTTATGCACAAACTTTTTCCTCGTCAGACCAAATTCTCACTCAGGGCCTTTAATGCACAACTGAAATAAGTGCATAAACATGAGTGGATGGAAGTGAATAAGCATTCAAAATGCAATATTTCTAGCAGTATTTGTGTTCTATTAACATAAAAGATTTGCGATAAGTTTTTTTTCACTCAGGTGTTCGAGCACCAATAAATGAACAAACCTAATCCCAAAAAAGTTGGGACGCTGTGTAAAATGAATAAATAAACCCCCAGATTTTATTCACAAAGAAAACATATGAAACATTTCAACTGAGAAAATGTACCAGTCACAAAAATCTTGATTAAGCTTTCAATTAAAAGATCTTTTTTAAAATTCTGAATACATTTTCCTTCATGGAGAAATGGGTGCAGGCTCTTATGGGTTAATAAAAATATTAGCTCCTTTTGAATTTGATGGCAGCAACACGTCTCTGAAAAGACAAGGCTGTGAACGTCTTCCCTGGAAAAGACGTCATCTGGATGGGAGTATATGTTGCCCTGCCTTTCAGCATTGATGTAGCCTTTCCACATGTGTAAATTGTCGGTTCCATAGGCACTAATGCACCCCCATACCATCAGAGATGCAGGCTTTTGAAATGAGCGTTGATAACAATCTGGATGGTGCCTCTCCTCTTTAGTGTGGAGGATGAGGTCTCTATATTTTCAGTCCATTTTAAATGTGCTTTTGGCCCAGAGATATGTCTTCTTTACATGACGGAGCTTTAACCTGCATCTGTGGATGGCACAGAGAGCTGTGATTTCTGGGAGTGTCCCCGAGCCCATGCAGTGATTTCCATGAGAGGGCCTGAAGATCACAGGCATCTAGTATTGATTTTCAGCCTTGTCACATGCACACAGATTTGTCCAGATGATCAAAAATATTTTGATATTTTGCAGATTGGTGAATCTCTGCCTATCTTTGCTTTGGAGAAACTCTTTTTGCAAACCAGCGTGTTCTGTTTTTATTGACATTTTACGCAGATTTGTAGGATTTGGGCGTGTGATACACAAGGGGCAGAAAGAATCTCCAGCTGAGCTATGAATGTGTGGGGCAACAAGAAGTTTGTGGTTTGTATTCAGTTACTCTGGATCCTGGGGGTAGTCAAAGAAAATCAAAATCTTGGAGTGACTGCTGAGATCCTTGCGGTCCGAAATATTTAAAATGCTAATTTGTACGTGGGGTCTGTGTACTGTCCTCTGCTCGCTTTTCTGTAGATTCGCTGGAAGTATATGATTGTTGACGAGGGTCACCGAATGAAGAACCACCACTGTAAACTGACACAGGTGTTGAACACCCACTACGTGGCTCCCCGTCGGCTGCTCCTCACCGGGACTCCCCTGCAGAACAAGCTGCCCGAGCTGTGGGCTCTGCTCAACTTCCTGCTGCCCACCATCTTCAAGTGCTGCAGCACCTTCGAGCAGTGGTTCAACGCACCGTTCGCCATGACAGGAGAGAGGGTAACTACTGTTATTTTACTTTTAAGCTAACACTGGCTAATGTTTTAGTTTGGTTTTTGCAAATGCTGTCAATCAGTTTTTTTTAATGTTAGTAGTTCATATAATAATGTATGATGCATTTTTATAGCAGAAAGAGGTGAAATGCATTAATCACTTATGAGGGCCCTCTGATGAAAGAGAGGTTAAAGAGACTAAAGATGCTGCACAGTTTGGCAGCTGATCTCACTCACTGGTAACCGTCAGTGAAGCTCGGGCACATAAATGGTTAATCAGTCCGGCGTGTAATTTGGAGCAAAGCTTTAAAAGTGGGGATAAAATACAGAATATGACATTCAGCCAAAGCAAAGAAAGAGCCTCCCGTCAGTCATTTTTATCCTCTGGATTGTTACATCTGATTCTCAGGAAGTACCAAAGCTGCTGTGAACTTTATGAGGAGAAATGTAAATCTTAAAAGATACTTTTCTTTTCTTCATATAATGGAACTCGTGAACATGGAGATACATTTTCTCAAAGCTGTTAAATGGGTCTGCCTCCAAATCCGCTCCCCTGGGAGCATTTCTGTTCTTCAGTTGTCACATCTATCATTCCTGGGAAGTTATTTTGGTCATTTACAGCCGAAAGTTAACACAGCTTATTTAATAAATGTGTAAGAGAGAAATTATTGCATACACATTGTGTTAAGACTGAAAATGTTCTGAGTAAATATGAATGTAATTATAATCATTCACAGGGACATTTTCCCTGCCCTTAAGAGCCTTAGAAGAGAAAACTACAAACTAGGGTATTTTTAAATAAAACAAACTAGGATGTTTGTTACATGGTTCATGTTTTTTTCCCCAATAAGCAGTCATAGCGCTGCGGTTTAGCCAAAGATCCCTGGTACGAGCCAGGATGAGACACAAGTGGGGTTCGGGTCGCTGTGGCGACCCCGCGTGGATAGAGGTGCAGCCGAAAGTAGCTTTTAAACACTCTTAGCACTCCCCCCTCCCACTGAGGATCACACTAGGTTCAGGTGTCCACGTTCAGACAACATGTACCAAAATTTTCTTGCGTAGCTGCAGAGCTCACAGAACTCACGGTGCTATTTGTCATCACCGCACTGGGGGGCGGCCAACTTTCAACTCTGTGAACGCGATAACTCAAGAGTGCTGCGACCCTGGACGTTCAGATTCACACTATATATGCTAAAAATCTTGGCAACCTTGAGCTCAAGGTCAGAGGTCAAAGGCCAGCGCCATAACTGGAGAAAGATGTCACGTACAATTTTCAAAATTGAGCCTCATACGCACCCCGTTAAGATCTGAGATTGGGTTATTAAGTGTTTGTGCCACCTAAAGATTCTGCTGATTCTGCCGAGTGATGAACCTAGCTATGGGGTGTTACAAAATACCTATATACCACAAAAACCCACAATATAGTGAAAACTCTGCAAAACAGAATTAGTAATATATATATATATATTTTTAAATCTGCGATACATTGAAGCCACAATAAGTGACCCGCGATATAGTGAGGGACCACTGTACATGTATTTTAGATATGTTTTTATGTTCTGAGCTAAACTTACAGACACTGTTTAAGCCTTTTTTTGTATTACCAAATTAATCCTATTCTGCTTATTTTCAGCTCCATGTTGTTATTTTTGGACTCCAGTGGAGTAGCTTTGCATAATTCAACCCCCCCCCCCACACACACACCTTAAATGTGACCCTCCCTTTAAAGCCAAATACAATGGTTCACTTACTATGTCTGATAGTCGTAGTTGTTTCAGTTTAATCTCAGAACAAATCTAGTTCGTGGCCTGAACAGAAGCACCATTCCCAAATACATAATTTTTAATTAAAAAGGCACCCTTAAGGAAAAGGTGGATTCTGGCACACTCCTTAATATCAGCCAGTTTTTAAGTTATGTGTAGTAATGGCAGCAGAGTGACTGCAGGAGGCTCCCTGGTTTGAATCTTTCTGGGAGCTCTGGTGTAGTACACCACTGGAAAACATGCTATGATAATGCTGCCCACGTTGGCCAAGAATACAGATTCATACTCATAAGCGTTTTACTTCTTGGTTAAATGAAGGGCTGATATATACTCAGAGAGGATAAATCTTGTCGTCATGCTTTAACCTGCTGTGCAGCCTGCAGAAAACAGCCGTCTGTAAGGCATCACCTCTCGTGCTTGTTCAGGTTGACCTAAACGAGGAGGAAACCATCTTGATCATCCGCCGTCTGCACAAAGTGCTCCGCCCTTTTCTCCTGCGCAGACTGAAGAAAGAGGTGGAGTCTCAGCTGCCAGAGAAGGTGGGACTGAAATGAGCAAGTGCTGTACTGCTGTACAGTACAGCTGCTGTTTACCTGTTAGGTAATAAGTGTATGTAATGGGTGTGCGAGTTGCTTTTATTTAGCTGATTTCACAGTTACATAAACTGTTTTTTCATTTTGAGAAAAAAAACACAGTTTTTGTGACTATTATGACACTGAACCAGACAGCTTAACTGACTGGATGGTAACAGGATGGATGGTAACAGGAAATTCAGAGTCTTTGAGAAAGAAACTAAAGATTTAAAGGCGAGGACGTTCACTCATGAAGAACAACCTTACAGTTTGTTCTTTGTGTTTATTTTGCCAGCTAACATATTGTAACTTCCTCCTTCACCGCTCTTGCCTCTGTTTTCTTTTTCACTGGTGTATTTTGTCATCGTGTTAGTGCTGCGGTGGGAAATGTGGGTTTGACAGCCTCACTATTAAAAAGACTCCCCTGTGCCACTGGAGTTTTATTTATTTATTTCGTTTGTCAATCACACAGGTGGAGTATGTCATAAAATGTGACATGTCTGCCATACAGAAGGTTCTGTACCGCCACATGCAGAAAGGCATCCTCCTCACCGACGGCTCAGAGAAGGACAAGAAGGTAGATATTACCAGCACCTCGTTTGTCGCTTCACCGTTTGGCTTGGCTTTGTTCCGTCAGTGCGTGTCGTGCTGACGGACAAAGCCTTGTGGATGAGACTGCAGTGATTTGCCTGCTGTTTGACATCAGATGGTCCTTGAATTTCTGTTGGGTAAATTGGAGAAACTATTACCATGCTATGTTTGCAGCTTTTATCAGTCAGAAAAGCTCTAAGACTCCAGTGCATGCTGTCTGTCAGCACTTACTTTAGAAGCTGAGGAAGTACTTCCCTCAGTAGTTGTTAGAAGCCAAAAACAGAGCTCCGACAGAGACAGCATCATTCTCATTTCCACAGCAGGCTGTAAACACGGCTCCAAATCAATGACAGCGGAGTTCCTTAAGTAAATGATCATTTATTTACACATGCAGTTGGAGAGGTCAAAACTGTCTGCACGCCTTGTTTTTAACTTCCCAGAACTGGTTAAAAACAGGTGATTGGAGGTCATTGCTCACATCAACACATGAAGACTGTTTGGATCTGAAATTTCTTACATGCTTATTTTATTTCTCTATGAGCTTCTCCAGGGCAAAGGTGGAGCAAAGACCCTAATGAACACCATCATGCAGCTGAAGAAGATCTGCAACCATCCGTACATGTTCCAGCACATTGAAGTGAGTGCAGAACTGTTGACTACAATATTTTATTGTGTTGCCAAATGTGTTGTTACACATTTGGTAACACATGCTACCAAATTAACTTTTTTTCTACCTTTATTGTAGCTTTATTACCTTCACTGAAATATGCCTTATTTCAGCTAAGCGCTAAATGCCTGCCAGCTTGCTAATTCGGTGAGGGTGAACAGTTGGATAATATTATGTATGCAATATTCTGTGATAATGGTTGGTCCTACGGGTCGTTGAAGGCACCTGAATCTGATTTTACCATGTGACCATGTGCCTATAGGGAGTGAGGATCCCCCTAGTCTGTGTTGCACTGCTTTAAAATAAGATGTGCGAGTTGCCCGCTATGATAGAAGAGCAAACCGGTGAAATACTCAGCCCGGCGCGAGACGACCTCAGCGTGGTCACAGGCAGAAAGATCCACCTGCGTTTAGGTGTCACCATACCTCAAAGGCCAACATTAACCACAGAATCCTTGTAAATTTACGTCAAATCACTGTAGCAAAGAAATCAGACTTGTAGACCGAGGCAGATGCTCATATGTTTGCCTGCTGCCACGTCACAAGGGGCTGAAAACCTTAATGGTTAACAGATCTTTAATTGGTTTTCTCCTGTGTTTAGTCTCTAGATAGAGTCAGGACAGGACACAGAAAGATGACATAAAGTGCACACGCACTCTTATTTTGAATAACTTTTGATGTTGGTTTTGCCCTTAAATGAAATACAGTCGTTGTAAAATGTCCCCAGTAGAGCCACATGCAAATCTATGACTTACTTTAATTGCCTCCGTTGTTTTAACCAGTCGATGTTTTCTAATACAGGAATCTTTTGCTGAGCACTTGGGCTATCCTAACGGCATCATCAGTGGGTAAGTGTTCAAATAAAGGCTCGTCCTTTACTGTTAGATGCCTCATCTTACCACCTTTTCATTATGGATGTTCCTGGCAACTAATTTCTTAGTCGATTTTAAAAAAAGGAAAAAAAATTGACTCCCTGATTCGGATATCTGAGAAACACTCTGTTAAAGTTCAGGACTGTTTTATGGACAGTGTCAAAAACGGTCTAAACAAAGACATTTGAAACCTTGTTCAATAATAAATCGCAAACACGTTTGTCCTGCGAGGTTCTTCGATTCTTTGTACAAACCTTTGGGGGAATGGCTGGAAACGCACAGAAGGAAATGACGGTGTTTCTCGGGTGGTGCGGTTCAGGTTACATTGTAAAACTTCAAAATAACAATATTAGAGCTAATAAAAATATCAGGACCAAGATAACAAAGTTTTTCTATAATGATGTCAGGGCTGCAGTTCTGCCTGGTGGCAGATGGCTGCGTGACATTCAGGAGAAACATTAATGGCTCAGGTATCAATTCAAATCTGAACAATTAGGCTAACCCCACTAGTAGGTCTGGTACCGACTAGTGACAATTAGTCAACTAGTCGCGCATGTCCCTAATTTTCATCATCCAGAGTGAACATGTGTGGAAAGTGACTGTTGATAATATAATGGCCAGTAAATGTTTTTTGAGCTTAAGAAAAAAACATCTGATCTAAAGGAATATTGTAGACAGTTCACTGCTGATACATGCGCAGAGCAAATGAGGAGAGTATTTATAATAATAAATGTAAACAGAGCCTCTGTAACATTTTCTGATTTTCTTGCTGCATTTATTTGGAATCAAATATTCTGAACTTCCTGCTGTGACAGTTTGCTTCTAGAAACCAATTTTAATCCCAGCTCTGTTAATGATGAAAAATACACTCATGAAAGCAAGTGATTAGCATTCTTCGCATCGTTTACATCAGTCACATTGACGGAGCTTGTCAGTTTGTGTTCGAGTATAGCAATTTAACACCTAACACAGGACGATGTGGCTCACATGTGGAAAGCCAACGTGTCAGATAATTGCTACATCTGTGCTGTACTTGGCACTAATTGGCACCAGATAGCAATTATTCACAGCAGCAGTTCACCTCACACCAGATGTGTGAAAACTGTGCCACATATAGCACAAAACACAGCTTTGCATTAGAGCAGACCAGAAACAACCAGCCGTGTTGGCAGGAACAGGACATGTTATCTCGACTTGAAAGACAGCACGGGTTTAATGGAAAGGACGTGCAATGTGTTGGAATGAGAGGCTTAAGATGGCAGTGTTGCACCTCCAGCTCTAAGGAAGTAAAAGTCTGAAGTTTAAGCTCACTGCCTGATGCTGCTTCAGGCAGGAGCATGTCTTTGTTCCTGTATGTCATTTAGAGCACCTGTACGCTGCTTTTCTGCAGTTTTTAAAATTTGTGTAGTTTCTCTGGAATGTTGTTGCATGATTTTTATTACAAAGCATGCTTGTTTTTGTAATAATCATTATTCATCCATAGTTTTTGTAGAAACTGTTTCTGGCACAACCTACTTCCAGGGTGCAGAGAAGAGAATGAAGTCCAAAGAGGTGAAAGCAGCACCAGCAGCACTCATCGGAAATGAAATGTTGTTATTCCGCCAAAGTGTCCGAACGTGTAGCATTCATCGGGCTTCTTGTAAAACATGTTATAGGCAAGGTTAGCATAGCATAAGTGTAGAGTTAAAAAATGTAAAATAACCAATCATCTATGTCCAGCGTATTTACCACAAATGAGGCACCAACAAAGATGGGATGGGGATGGGGGTGGGGTGGGGGGGCGCCCAGTGGGAAACCTGGGTGGCCCCTTGTTTGGTACATAGACCAGCAAAGTTCACCTGAGGGGCGGCACTTTTTCCACCTGATGCCACACGAGATAAATAGAAAACTGCTTTAGTTACAAAAAAATAAAAACAAAACATGTTTCAAGGTAAAACAATAAAACACTTAATAAAGAATCATCACTAAACCACTATAAAAAATCATTTATTGAGAAGTTCTCGCGCACACCCTCTGGAAGCAGCAGCAAGCTTTTAAATTAGAAAGTGCAAAAATGATTCCCTCGTTTTCCACAACGAGTTAACACCAGCGCCTCTTTGGTTGGGTTTAAGCGCCTCTGTGCCTGTTTAATAAAATAAAAGAAGGAAGTAATGTGACGTTTTTCATTGGCGTGTCTGGCAGCAGGTCTGCTGGTGGTATTGCTCTTAATGGAGCTCCTGTGTTCAGTGACACATTCTTTAAGGGAGCAGGATGTTTCACTGATATATATTTTATTACATGGAAACGGCACATTCTGTGTTTTATGTGATTTTTGTGATCATGTAAAATAGTGTTGTTTTTTTTTTTATCTTAATTATCTTATGACCAAAATTAATTAATGGTGAAGAGCAAAGAGTTACAGCCACGGAGCTTTTAAATAACAAAGTCTTACTGATATACTGAAAGAGTTCATCAAAATATCCATCTGTACTCTGTCTAATTCCATAATAGCCTTTGGAGCCATTTCATTAACCATAAATTTCCATAAACAGATTACCCTTACTCCTGCTTAAGAAACAGAAAAATAAAAATTGCTTTAAGTTCCAGAAATGCTTGTTTGCTATAGTGGTGACTTTTTATACTGTAGAGAAAAGTCACTACATTATGAACCTCGCAGAGATGACGGAAAAGCCCAGAGCTGCCCGAGCCGGTGTTCACTTAAAGCACTTTGTTGGCTTTTCTTGGCCAATTTTAGACCATTAACTGCTGTCATACTAGATGCCGCAGAGGCTTTAGAAGTCACCCTGTTAATGTTTGTGATCCAGTTTTGGTTTTTATCATCTCTGCTCAGGCTCGATCTGTATAGAGCATCCGGGAAGTTTGAGCTCTTAGATCGCATCCTGCCGAAGCTCCAGGCCACCAACCACAGAGTCCTGCTGTTCTGCCAGATGACCACGCTCATGACAATCATGGAGGACTATTTCAGCTACCGCAACTTTCAGTACTTACGTCTTGACGGTAAGCTCTCACACACATCTGTTTGAGGTGAAACCACTGTGAGACTTTCATGCAACCCATTGAGGTCACCTGAAGTAAGGTGCGAATGGGGGTTGAGGCCTCTGGGACGGGATCTCGAGACTGCATTGGAGGTGGCTGACAGCTGGTGTCGTAAGCCTCCACCTCTGTTCACTGATGGTTGTTCACAGTGGACAAAGATCTGTCCATCTGTCCTCCCGGTCCGAAATGTGAACACTGGCATCCTCGAAAGAGTGCCCTTCATCCTTTAGGTGCAGAAGTGCAGCTGACTCCTGTCCTGTAAAGGTGGCTCTTCCATGTTGTGCCATGCGTTTGTGGAGTTGCTCTTTGGTTTCTCCAACGTAGGGGTCTGAGCTTAGCTTGTGATGGGGAGTTTTGTCCTTGGGATGAACTGTTTTTTTTATCTTTGGCTGCGGCTGGGTCTGAAGCACACCGGGATGTCATGCTTGGAGAAAAATTCTCCTGAGTTTCTCTGACAAATGTGCCTTTAAACCCTTGAACCCCTGATGAGACCGTCTATGGTGTCCTGGTGGGGTCTCCTCCCAGACTGGAGTGAGGCATTAGTGAGCCCCTGGATAGTCTGTGGTACTATTTGGTGGTTCATGCAGCGACACACAACATCCCAGAGGTTCTCAGTTGGATTCAGGTGTGGGAACATGAGGGCTAATCAGTGCTTTTATCATCCAGTACTGCCTTCACACTGAAATTATTATTCAGTATGAATTACAATTACAGTTCACAGACTTGGGAAAAATAGTACACCTGTGTATGGATAGAGCACCTTTTTGGCCATTTAGATTAAGCAAATTTTAATGTATTGTAGCCCCTGTATTTTTTTTATGTATTTGATGTTTTAAAAGGATGACTGTGTCATTTGTAATTTGAGGTTGACTCATACCTATGAGAATAAAAACAGGGTTCAGATAATTCCCATCAGATCCATCCAGCACAGTACCCACCCATGCCATCCCAAACAAAAGAGGGTGTTATTAGCACCAGGTCTGGCAGCAACGACCTGAATTGACCGAGGAGCTGTCATTGATTTATTTTTTATTATCCTGGGGCTCATTTTGAAACCGTTGGATGTGCAACTCCACGGCATCCTAGTCTGTTCCCTCAATTTTAGCCCGAATGCTTTGTGAGAACCACAGATTTGTTTCTCCCAGCAGTGGAAACGGGAAGTGTTTCAACAAAAACATTACAAACAGAGAGAGAGTCACAGTTTGGGCATTTTAAAAAAATAAAAAAGTCCAATACTTTAATGTATTACTTTGAAGTAAGTACCTTACACACTCCTGTACTAAAGAACACTCAGTTTGCCTTCACGCCGGCCCTCGGTCCGCCTGTCTGTGGATGCCCACCCGCCCCACTCTGATCAAAGTGCTCGTGAATCTCTTGAATTGTTCACTTGGACGAAAACCGATCAGATTCCGTTGATCAAGGGGTCAAGTTCACAGTGATCTCACAAAACAGGCACAGGTGACTCATACATATATCAAAAAAGGTCAAAGGTCAACATTATAGTGACTTTTGTGATATTCTGCAGAAACACTTTCTTGGCCATTATTCAACAAACAAACAAGCTTCCTAATCGCACTTCCTAAGTCACGTATAGGGTGTTTGTGAGATAGGACTGGATGCGCTCCTTCGATGGGGCCCAGCTCCAAACTACAACAAACGTTAGGAGCGCAGATTAGATAGAACCAAAATTTGTAAATAAGAAGCAGCTGGCCGTGATGGTGGAAGGTGACTGCTGTCAGGAGGCTGCTAGTGTGATGACATCAAGTCCTGCATGCCATAGAGCGACTTGTGTTGCTGTTACTTCCCTAATACTTCCTACTATCAAAGTCAAGACCATACATTCGTGTTAAAGTGGAAGTACATTGACTGTCTCGACCCCTTTATTGAAAACTTTATTGAAAAAAAATACAGTCAACCTGCCTGTTTACGCATTGAGCAACCTCAAAGTCTTCTCCACATATATGAGATGAATTTGGTCAGACATGGATGAAAGCTACAACTTGATTGGTTGGCAGAGACGTGCAACTGAAAGGAAGTAAATCTAGCTGGAGAAAGGCTGAAGTGGAAGCTTTATTTGTCTTACCGCTTTGAGGTGAAGAGTTTCCATCAAATCATTAAGTTTTTATTGGAGTCTGCACTAAAGAAAGACATCCAAGGAAGCAGTTCGGTGCTCAGCATATATAACATCTGCACAACACACAGCAGACTAAATGATGTGTGACCTCCTGACTTAGCATAATTTAATCAGACACAAACTTGTGGGTGCACGGGCTTTGGTCACATTTTGACCCTTCTTAAACAGGGCCAGCACTTGCCCTTTTAAGACATTTCTGAAACAATCTAATTGGTCTGAGATGAGCAGTTTACAGGTGACATTTTTACCATTTTGAAAGCTGCACACGCTGGAGCAAAGGAACAGGAAGAACTTGAAACAAACTTTCCAAAGTCAACTTTGCAACATGATCGCGTTTCTTATGACGGGAAAGGTTAAAACAACAGAAACGGAAGCGCAGACTTCATTTCACATACCCACAGATAACAGCCATGTAGCTCATCGTGAGATGAGGCAAAGTGTACATGAATTACATTTCTAAACACATTTGAAAAGAATTGGTGAACTATAATAGGCCTGCTAATGCAGTTTATTATTTGGTGTGTCATACTATTTGAAGCTTTGCGTGCCTTTCATACATTTTTCTGAAATGCTTCTCCCACATGCAGCTCCATTTTCCTTTTTAAAATTGATTTATCCATCCTCTCACTTCCTTTTGATGTTTCTGCATTACTCAGTGTATTTGTTTCCTTTGTTTTATGTCTTTAATGTATCTGAGGCTGCAGCGGATAAAAGAAAACTGATTCAAATCTGAGTTCAAACAATAATAAAAAAAAAAAATTAATATTTCAGGAACCACCAAGTCCGAGGACCGAGCAGCACTGCTGAAGAAATTCAATGAGGAAGGCTCTCAGTACTTCATCTTCCTCCTCAGCACCAGAGCCGGCGGCCTCGGCCTCAACCTGCAGGCTGCTGACACGGTCGTCATCTTTGACAGCGACTGGAACCCCCACCAGGTACAGCCAGCTGTCCATAATGGGTGACTGTAGAAGTGCTCAGTATGTTGCTCATCATATTGCACGTTGGTTTGATAAGTATGTATTTACTTGGATATATGCTCCAACTGTTAGGTGTTAAATTGTGTTTCATGCTGTAGAAAAATGGAAGAAATGTGATCGTGTTCAGAGCGTAGTCGGTGTGTAATTAAGTGGTCAGAGAGCTCAATATGCTGAGCTCTCTGACCACCCAGTCCAAATTAGGGAGGAGGTGGGATTTGCAGTATCATCACTGTCAACCATGAAGGAGTAGAAACTGTTCCCAGCTGTCAGCCAATTATTTATGATCTAACAATGAACAAGATGGTTCTGTAGCCTAGCAACAACTGCAGAAATGATCTGAAAATGGGCTCATGGGCACTCACCGTGGGGGGAAAAAGCCAGTAGACACAAGCTATTATCATTCCCACAATTTTGCAATTATAAGTGAATCAAAAGAGGAACTAAATTGACACAAGACAGATTAAAATGTATGAACAAACAGAAATGACAAAGGAAGGTATAATACAATAACAGGCACAAAGTGGTCATTTTCATGCACGTTTTATGCTCCAGGGTGTCTTTGGTTCTTCCAGTTGAGACGTGGCTCTCTTAGCCACCGTGAATGTAAATGAAAATCACTTTTTCCAGGTTTAACCTAGTCCGTTCAGTACGATAGGCTCGAAGCAGCCAGCCGTGACTGAATGAGCTCAGAAATCTCAAATTTACATGGACTGTGTAGTTTTTGCAGAAATAATAAAGTCAAAGAAAGTTTTTTTTCAATACTTAATAAGTTTTGTTTAAGCTTGCTTTCTGTGGCAGGATGACTGCTCGCACTTCCAAAAAGTTTGCAACGATATGCAAATCAGATGAATTTATATTTTACTGATACCTCGCTAACTTTATAAGTGGCAGTGATGCAACATGTTGAGTCTCTGACAATAATTTGTGACAGGGTTTGTAAATAATCCATTTTGACTTTGGCTGGAATCATTGGCTCATTATTAAAATAGCATCAGCTTATGAAGCAAACAGCAGCTTGAATCGAGATGAAAGGCACAGCAGATGGAGCGTGACATCAGGTGGTGTCGAGTTTCTGCGACCAAACGTCACTCTTTAGTTTTTGCAGTGTTTTCAGTACAGTTGGTGTTACGTCCGCGGGAACACGGTGACGTGGCTGTGCTGCCAGCTTTTCTGGCGTAATGCAAAAGAAAAGGACACTGCAGTTCCCAGCAGTCGTGGAAACTAGTTGACTTTATCGACATGTTAATTTTGATGTTGTGACAAAGAAAGCTTTAGTGGTGAGTTTAACTGTAGCGATAGTGCCAGGCTCACCTGTAGGCTATTTGATGTGCTTGTAAAAAAGACAGACTGCATCTTTTTTAGTGATGCCTCTGAAACTTTTTTATTCCACCTGCTAATTACAGGACCTTCAGGCTCAGGACCGGGCTCACCGCATCGGTCAGCAGAACGAAGTGCGCGTGCTTCGTCTCTGCACTGTCAACAGTGTCGAAGAGAAGATCTTGGCAGCTGCCAAATACAAACTGAACGTGGATCAGAAGGTCATCCAGGCCGGCATGTTTGACCAGAAGTCCTCGAGCCACGAGCGCCGCGCCTTTCTACAGGCCATCTTAGAGCACGAGGAGCAGAATGAGGTAAGGTTAGAATTAGTAAGTTGTAGTTAATTTATATATTTTGTTTGTCTCAAAAGCACCGTCGCTTGGGGAATAAGATGAGGTATTTGTGTTTAACCAGACATTTTTTATGTGAATCTAATGTTCTGTGTGGTTTTACTGGAATTCCTGTAGGCTCAGATGATTCCTTTGATGCGAGTTATCCGCTCTTTACTTTTAATATTCCAGAGTTTTGTAGTATTGTCCTTTTATTTGGTGGTTGATTATAATCTGTACACCGTACTCTGAACATGAGAGGCTTCTGTTTTACTGTTTTTGTGGAGAAGACTGTCTACTAATGCTTTTTTCTCCTTGGCACTCTCAGGAGGAAGATGAGGTGCCTGATGATGAAACTCTTAACCAGATGATAGCCCGCAATGAAGATGAATTTGAGCTCTTCATGGTGAGATAATAACACATCTTTGTGCAATTGAATTGGCAATTTTTATCTCAATGGAAAACTGTGGAAATGGCAGGTCTTAAAATATTAATTCACCCAAAACGAGACGCTGACAGCTGGTTCTTTCTCATCTGTAAGACAAAATGATTATAGGTTGTCACGTCAATGCCATTTGTGTGGTTAAATTTCACCTTCAGATTCAGGAAGCACTGTCCCCTGCCAGATGCTACTTTGTGCATGATAAATTCTTGTAAGTGCAAATCTGGAGTCATTCACAGTACATAGCAGTACTCATAGCAGTCTGACTCTTCAGAACTCTTCATGGTCATCTGTGTTGACTCATCTTGTCAGCAAGGTCAAATTTCTGTTTGTTCTTTTTAAAAATTGTCACTACACAAGCTCACCGTGGGTAGCCATCGTTAAAACAGTTCTGGCAGCTTATTTGAGCAGTTATTACAAAAACTCCTGTTCAAATAAACGTGTCGAGGTCTTTAATTTTTGCGGTGGTCACCAGGACAAAGAGCTTCAGAATCACCAGTTAAATGTGAAAAAATAAAACAAAAAAACGTAGTTTTGGTGACTTCTGCTTCACACGCTCACAGTTTCACAGCATTAATTTAAAACTCACCTCCTCGCATACAAAATCTTGAATAATCAGGTCCCGACGTCTCAGTATCATCTCAGTATCATCTCAGTATCGTCTCAGTATCGTCTCCTGTGGAACCAGCTCCCACTTTGGGTTCAGGAGACAGACACTGCTGCTGAATAAATTGAATCTAATTGAACTGAATTACAGTTTTATTAATGGCTCAGTGCAGAGTGCCCACATGATCAGCATTTCTGGCTGATCCCACCGCAGCACTGAACAAGTGCTGTGCTAATTCATGTTCTGGATACAGTTAGACAAGGGGGAAAAAAGTACATTAACCTACATCAGGCAACACAAAATTGAGACAATGAGCGGTTATGCCCGCCACCACATGTTTAAAACCTTGATCCTCTGCTGCTGGTGTTTCAGAGCTTTCCTCCTCTTTATGTCGTCTCTTGTGGTGCTGCATATTCCTTCGACTTGACGAGACCTGGTCTCAGTTGACGAGATGTAAGATAGCACGTGTAAATATCAGTTATATGCTGAGAGGTTATCACATAGATGTGAACCCTTCATTATAGCTGACCCATGGCTCCTGTAGCTGCTGAGGCCCTGAAGTGTAGCCACACTTAATGGCCATTAACCTTTAAATTAAATGGTTAAGTCCAGCTTAGTCCAAACCCACTTGTGTGGTTTGCCTAAAGCAGCCCAGAGTGGCGTCAGTACACTGTGACCTGATGTGATTTTCCTATACTTCCCCTTTAAGCGCATGGACATGGACCGTCGCAGGGAGGATGCCAGGAACCCAAAGCGTAAGCCTCGCCTGATGGAGGAGGATGAGCTGCCTTCCTGGATCATCAAAGATGACGCTGAAGTGGAACGCCTCACCTATGAAGAGGAGGAGGAGAAGATGTTTGGTCGAGGATCTCGCTGTCGTCGGGACGTCGACTACAGCGACACGCTGACCGAGAAACAATGGCTTCGGGTAAAAACTGCTCGTTTTCATTATCGACACTGGCAAAATCCCACCCGTTGTAGCCAGGCCTGCGGCGCTTTCTCAGTTCACTCATATTAAAACACAGAACTTGTGATGATCTTCTTTTTATTTATTTGTAATTTCTAAGGATTTGAGTGTTATAAAAATAATTTCTAAAAGCTATATAGCTATAAACTGGCTGGCTCGTACCCCAGCCAGTTTTTGTTGTAAGTTTCATCCAGGTTGAAGTTAAATACAAGGGAAATGCCTCTGTGATCACAATATTTTTTATTATGTATCTCTGAATACAGCAAATATGAAAGTTTGTAATAAGTCTAACTTTTATTAACATATATTAACTTTATTAACAAATTAAGTCTCACCATAAGCGCTTTGTGTCGTTTTGCTTGGTTTGGTGCTAATAGCACCGACTCACACACACCAAATAGACTGTGACATGCCCCCCCTGGAGAGACACACTCGGGCCTGGCAGATCCATTTTATCGACTTTAGCTCAGATTTCAGGGAGAAGGAAGATAGAAGAAAGTTTGAGATCAGGCCGGAATATATTGGAAATGCGGGTAACTCCGGTTCAGACAAGCGCTAATTAGAAGAAAACAACTTCAGACTTTTGGGCTGTTTCTGTTAAAGATAAAAACAATGTAACAAAGCTAGAAACATGGCATACATAGAAATTTGCTATCAGGCAGCAAAACGTCCACCGACTCAATTAGTTTGAGTTATAGAAAGTATCAGCAAGTATGAGGTAAATTTCTAAATTTGAATGTTGTATAAATTCACAGCTCAGTGTGGAAGTGGTGTTTAATGGAAATTGAAAAGAGAACCGATTAATTGGCAAATCGTTTAAATCCTGTATTTAAAGTCATACAAAGATGTAAATGCTATAACTACTTTAGAAAGAGTACTTTGAATGTGGCACCATTAACATATTTCAGACATGTTGGGATGGAGCACATTTACCATTGAGCTGCATCGGCTCTTTGTTTATAGATGGAAACTTTTTTCTGAAAATGTTTTCCAGTCTTCCTGCTGTAGCAGTGCAGCATGATGGGTTTGAAGGTCTTCCTGAAAACAGTTTTGGCAGACTGGCAGAATATGTAGCTCAAAGCCAGTATATATAGCTTTCAGAATTAATGGGCCCCCTCACAGGTTTTGTGGATGGACTCAAATGTGGTTTTGTGGACTGTGCCTCTTTGTCTCATTACATCAAGAGCTTTAATAGTTTTCTTGAGCTTTTAGAATGAAGCTTAACAGATCTGTACTGTTGACATTTATCACTGACCTCCAACAAGCTGCGACTTAGAAGCCAGTTTCCATAAAAAGGTTTTCCTCCTGTCGTCTCAGGAAAACGGGCGTTCATCGCGCCACAACAGACCGTCATTGCACAGCCGCAAGTCAATAAAAATGATGGTTTCAGAGCACAGCGTGTGCCGCCTCATGTGAAAACGCCGTTAGTCATACATAGGGCTTAACAGTATGTACCACAGATAATGAAAACTTCAAATTTTTTCCAGGCATGTGTTGAGAAACGTTGTTTGCTGATGCTGCCTCCCACAAAGTGGTCGGCTTCTCCCCGTCTTTGCTTCCGAAAAACTCTGAGATGTTTGGTTGATCCGCAGTTACACTAATGACTCACCTGATTGGTTTTAATGTGCTGTTTTTTTCCTTGACGTTAGACAGTTCGTCCAGTGTTTTGTTGGATGAAACTTCTTTTAAATGTGGTGCTGTCATCAATCAAAAATAAGCACAGTTTTCAAAGAAAGACTCCCAGGTTTAACAGTAGATATGTTTTCTTAGTAGCTTTATTTACATTTCACACAGTGATTGAGATTTTCCAAAAGAGGATTGTTCAGTCTGTCACTGTGAAGAGTGTGGGCAGGCATTTATAAACAGTATGTATGTTTTTTTGATCTTTTACCAACAGCCGTATTAAAACCCGGCTCCTCTTCTTGTGTGCACGGATAGGATTCAGTAGGTCTGTGGGATTAACCTCGACTCGACGTGGCTCTTGTCGTGTTTTAGGCTATTGAAGATGGAAACCTGGAAGAGATGGAGGAGGAGATCCGACTGAAAAAGCGCAAACGCAAAAGACGTCAGGACAAGGACTTCAGCAGAGAGGATGGAGGCACAAAGGCCAAAAAGAGACGTGGACGCCCACCAGCAGAGAAGCTCTCCCCCAACCCGCCCAGACTCACCAAGCAGATGAACGCCATCATTGACACAGTGATCAACTACAGAGATGGGTAAGCAGGTTTATCCATGTGTGTCGAATATGATTGATTGGCCCTTTTATTTCACTGCATTACTCAAACATTACACTATAATGCAGTTTTAAGCAGGGTATTTTTTAATGGTAATTTGTCTAAAATTACACGTTAGCAGCTCTCGTCCTATGAAGACGTGTTTTTGTTCTTCGCTATACGCTATAAATTGTAAAAGTAACACTTCTCATTACATATCGGTGTTTGTTCTCTGCACGAGGCTTGCAGTTGGAGGGGAATACTGGAAGCTGTCTGCACCAGAAGTGCAGTGACTCCATAGTATAGTGCAAAGGTGTGAAATCTGCAACTTTACAACCTACAGCCAGATTATGATTTTGCATTTGGCCGTTTGAATGGAAAAATAGTTCTGGGAGCAGAGCAGTGCACGTATGTAGCTGTGTAGTCACTGAGGGAGGAAGTAAATACTGAGCTACTGGTGATGTCTTTGTCTGCATGGCAAAGGAGGAGTCAGCCCTAGACTTGGGGAGGATAATAGGTAAAAACTTACAAGCTGCCATTAATGGAGTAGCCCCTCATTTGTAGCAAAGGGAAGGCTTTCATTTTTTACCCCAGTAATGAAAGTGCTTCATCATCTGCTATTGCGTGGCAAAGAAAACAGAACGTCATAGAACTTATATTAAATGATCGGTCAACAGATCGTCCTGTTGTCACTGATATCCAATCCAAATACTGGAGCAGTGCATCCCTCATACAGGCAGCAGAGACTGCAGAGAAACCAACCAGAAGAAGCAGTACTCCTGCTTTTTACTCCCATCTCTGTTAAAATCCAACCAACCAGGAACTCAGTGATTAAAAGTGTCACCCATACACCTCAATCAGTACAAACTGACCTAAGAAGGTTTTTGTGTTCTGTTCAGAATGTGTGTATTGCACCCTTGTGGCCGTCTGTTCTTGCTGTGCTTACAGTAAAATTTAAGTTTGCATGCAAAAAGGTAGCCCCATTTGTGAGTGTAGCAAATGGACCATGCCGTGATTATCCATCGGAAAGTACAGCTTTCTCCCTGGTCGACTGGGTAAGAATGAACAGACATGAAGTCATGTCTTAGAAGCAGGAGCCCTGCATTGGTTCATCCCAACAGGCCAATGAAAATAGGTGTGCGGCCGGTTTTGTTGTGTCTGGATACTCACTTTTTTGCCCATGTGCAGAGTCACAAGTATGCATCGCTGTGTGACATCCACTTGTGCATGACAGAACATATGCATTTGTGTTCACATTGCTCAAAAATGCACTGGCTGACTGCTAGGCTGAAGCTTTTCCAGGAAACTGCTACCTGCCGTTCCAGAAGTCGAATTCTTTCCTCTCCCTGTTGATGGTTGTTCTTCCCAGAGCATCTCAATCATGACTCTGGCTCTCTCTCTCTCCACTTGACTGGGGCAGAATTTGAAATTTCCACTCCAGGACTTTGGATCCCAAGGTTACAATGATGTTTCCTAAGTATACCTCCAAATTGGATAAAGCAAATGTTGGTAAGCTTTAAATCTGTTTTGTAGCTTGCTGGAATTTAATAAATGCTTATCTCTTCAGTGGAGCCAGGCAGCAGCATCCAGAAAAAAGATTAAGGTTTGTTTGGCAACAGCTGTGGTTTCCAAGTACAATATGTCACGCACAGACCAATTTGTTTTAAAATCAATAGTCATTTTTCCATCAAGAAACTCCCTCCATGATCTCATTTTCACTAACTCCAGTGCCTTTGGTTGAAGCCAGCAGTAGGGTGTGTTTCCTGAAGTCTCTCTTGCTGGGCTTGATAGGCATCATACATCAAAGATATTAAAACCTATCCTGAACCCTCCATCCATCCCTGTGGTTTCAGCACAGTTTTCATACCACATTCAGAAATCTGAGGCACCATGTGTCAATAATCAGGAAATTTGACATCAGGAGCCTTGAAGCTCGGCTACCCTGTTGCTCATGTTACTCAGGCTTTTTTGGCAGCTTTATTTTCAGGGGCTTATCCATCCATCCCTTTCCCTTTCCCTTTCCCTTTCCCCTGGACAGCTTGCCTGCCTAAACCAAACGGTTTAAATGTTCCGCACTCGTGATCTCCTTGGCCTCATTTTTTTTTTATCAGATGTGATTTTGTATTATTGGCCATTTTGGATCGAAACAGCTGAGTGGGAATAGTCACACTGTCGGGCGGTTAATTTTCTGGAGTGTCCTCTCTTAGTCGCTTGCAGGTTTTTGTGTTTTGGTTTTTTTCCCTTGCACACCTGACTGAATTCAATGTCAGGAAAATTATGGCTTGTGTTTTCACGCTGCAAAGTTTTTCTCAGCTGATCTGGAATTTCAGTAATTTTTCCTTGTGGTTAAGGGCTGAATTATTGTTGCCTATTATTAATCGATGTGCTTGTCTGAACAACCTCATTAATGTAATTAATGTATTTCACTAAAGAAATATTAGATTGTCTGCCAAGTCTCTCAACGTAAAAGGAAGGGAAATCTGTGCTGGCACAATCGAATAAATACTACAGGAATCGGACATTAATAAGTTGACTTGGTGTTGTCTTAGAAAACCTTTGGGAAAGGAAGCAGTGCAAATGAGGGGCAGTTGGTCTTACTGGCAGGAGCAATGAAGCACCCGTGTTTGACATGCTAACTTGTACCATGCTGATTTCTCCACGCCGGCTCATCTCTTTCTCCTTTTGCACAAACTCCGGGGACAACCTGCAGTTAAAGACAGCCCCGTCAGGCTGTATACTGGGTCCAGGACACTTCTCAGTTAATGTGTGCTTGTTGTTGCAGTTGTGTATTTCATATTGTCTCAGAAGACCTTTGAGAACTGAACGAATATAGTTTATAAATATCATGTAGGGGGAACGTAAATGGGTAAAACAGGGTATAAAATACTCCTGATGTTAAAGTTAGATTTCTGCTGGCACTTTTCTTTTCTGTATTCAGAGAACTCAGTGGACTCTGTACTTGATGTCTATGTTGTGAAAATGAGCAGCCCCAACAGCTCATATGTTACATAACTTCAGGAGTCAACCTGTTACAACTCTGTGCTTGCTATTCAAAGCCATTATGTGTACAACATTAACATTTCTGACAGTGGTGACCTTCCCACAGTGGGCTTTTGTAGTTGGAGAAAAGACAGACGTGTGCAGACTCAGATGCTGATTAGTTTGATCAGTGTAAAATCATAGTAATTAACTTCTCCCTTATTTAAAGTAATTATTTGCCCTCCTTTTTCCATCTGTGTTTGCTAAGTTTGCGGTTTAGTCTGACAATGTGATGTCTCACTTCTCCCTCTGCCTGCTGCTGGCCTCACAGCCTGACCAGCCCGTGATTGTGCATATGAAACATAAATTAGGACGAATTTTTGTGAGGGGAAAGAGAAGATAAAAAAGGAGAGACAAAAGCAAAACACAAACTATGGGAGAGAAACGACGGAATATAAACACATGGGGGTTTTAAAAAAGAGGGGAATGTGAAGAAATGCTCAGTGCATCATGGAAAGTTCCCCAGTAACCTGAGCGTAGAGCAGCATAACTAAGGGGTGGTTCAGGGTCACCTGATCCAGCCCTAACTATAAGCTTGATCATAAAGGAAAGTTTTAAGCCTAATCTTAAAAATAGAGAGGGTGTCTGTCTGCTGGATCCAAGCTGGGAGCTGGTTCCACAGAAGAGGGGCCTGAAAGCTGAATGGAATAATTATCCACAGCACTGTGTAACATAAAATTATTATTTTTTTTTTATTGAAAGGCAAGTATAACAAGGCTGTAATGTGATGTGGTTTCCAAATGTGACTGTGTCCTCGAATAAGACCTTAAGGCACAGTTGCTCCCCGTTGGCAGCTCAGTTGCGTCTGGAGAGGAAACACGTTGATCTCGTGTAGCATTTTATTAGGAACCACCAACTAAAACCGTCACAGCACTCCGACTGCAGCATCCGTTCCACGAGGCTTTCAGCTTTTGTTGCAGCTGTCTTTCAGACACCTTTATGGCTGTTTTGGTGACTGCAGTTTGTGGTGCTGTTGAGCTGTGATAGAAAGAGTTTGACAACTTTATTTACTACGTTATTTTTTTGCAGGTCTGGAAGACAGTTAAGCGAGGTGTTTGTCCAGCTTCCATCCAGGAAGGAACTCCCAGAATATTACGAACTGATCCGAAAGCCTGTGGACTTCAAAAAGATCAAGGTTTGTTAACTAAGATGAGCCATTATTTCATGTAAAGTGGGGATGGGAGAGTGGTGGAAATGGCTGACAATGAAAGGAAAGGACATTGGACATTTTACAGATCAGCGCTTTCCTCTGTTCCTCAAATATATTGAGCAGCTGTTGCAGCCTTTAGTGTCGCGATGTGACAGCTGTATATGATGTCGTAGTTTAAGCCTGTGTGAACTGTGTGAATCAAGCGGTCTGCATTTTTCCATCAACAGGAGCGTGTGAGAAACCATAAATACAGGAATGTGGGGGATCTGGAGAAAGACGTGATGCTGCTCTGTCAAAATGCACAGACCTTCAACCTGGAGGGATCCCAGGTCAGAAACCCTGCTGTGGTCCTTTACTGTCCCCTAATCTTCTGTTTTTCTTTGTGTCTACTTATGTGGTGTCTTAAACATGTCTGAACCAGAATCTCCTGATTTTCTGTTTAAACAAATTTCAGAGCAATTAGACAGTTGGTGAGTTTGATTTAGTCATTTTTGATTACAAGTAATCATAGAATAATTAAAGGTGTCCTTTTCTGCTCATTTCCAGGTCTTTCTTGGTGTTATTGAACTCTGCTAGAGGAGCTTGATATATTTAAATATAGTTAGAATTAATGTGTGTAGACAGTTGTTTGTAATGAGCCTTCCTTTTAGGGTCTTGGATAGATAGAAGTCACTTTTGCATTGATCCACTCCTCTTCTGGCCTTCAGGCTTAAACTAGTTTGCACTGCACTGTTTTGAGCATCTTATTTACAGCAGTTTGGATGTAATTAGTCAGCATGCAGTTTTGTGTCAGTATTAGAGTTCCCAGTATACTTTTTGCTCCCTAAAAGCCAGTATGGTCGGTAAATGCAGGCTTTATTTAACACGGCGCCTGTATAGTCTGTGCATCAGCCAGATATAAAGAGGAAAGATACCGATACAGGCGTGCAGGACTGCCAACCACTCTGGACCTCTCTGTTTCATGCCTCTGTTAGTTGAATGGTCTTTGTGCTTTTCGCACTCTTGTTCAGACAAATCGAGATGTTCTCGAGGGAACTGCGAGTTCAAACTCTTTTCTAATAGTTTTAAGCATTTTCATTTCTAATTTGTGTTAGACCCAAGTCTGCTGTTAGACCTCTAATTTATTATCACACTACTCTTAAGTCCAAGGGTGATGTTTTCCAACAGCGTTAGCCTAAAATGAACTGTACCAACCCAAAAAGACAAACCACTGTTGATACCATCGGGTTCCTCGTTTTTCCCAAGCAGATATACGAGGACTCCATCGTTCTTCAGTCTGTTTTCAAGAGTGCCAGACAGAAGATTGCCAAGGACGATGACAGTGATGATGACAGTGACGAGGATGACGATGACGACGATGACTCAGAGGCCGAGGGTAAGACGTGCCTTTGTTTCCTGTGCATACGAGCATGCACACACCAACAACCTTTCGCTGTCTCATTGAAATTCTCCTCAGTGCAAACCTGGTGAATGCTGTTCGGGTTTTATATTCAGCGCCATCCCAGTGGGAGCCGTGTGCCCTGCTGCTGCCTTCAGAAAGAGGAGAAGAAAATTCACTTCTAAAGATCGGAGTGAAATAAAAAGTATTAAAATGCATTTAAAAATCACAAGGAAAACTGCAGGGCTGATCTTCAGTGGCTTAATAAAACCAACTGAAATCTGGAGGAAAACATTGAGATGAAGGCTGAAAAGGACAGTTTGCTGCTGAAAACTCCCTTCAGAAGGGGCACAGTACAAAGTGGGTTTAATGCATTCACAGATGTATTAACAAATGCAGTCTTTAAAGATGGTTTTGTGAATCAGCTGCCAAAAATAATAATAATTTGGCAAAACAAACAAAAATGTTTTGTTTTTATTGATTTTACACCAATAATAATAATAATAATGTGTATCAACACAACTCCCTGAGAGGACATCCAGCATAAGAACCTGCCAGATCACATGTACTCAGCCGTCTGTTGCATCTGTGACCCCCTGTGAATAAAGCTGAAAGAAGCTGTTTTAGCAAGAGATTATTTTAGTTATTGATTCATTTGACTATTTCTTTTTTAGAAAACAAAATCATGACCAAACGTTCCTTTTTAGGTTTTTCATGTAACCCAGAAATCCAAAAACATTTTCAGTGATATTAAAAAAACAGGGTTTGAAAACCCAAAACAAAACCACATTCTGCATTTTTGCTTAAAAATGTAATTTGAATAATAAACATAAAAATGTGTATGTTGGTTAGTTTGATCAATAAACATATCGCAATAGATTAAACAAGAAATCCTGGTTTTTATTCTTGTATATGCTGAACGTAAGGCCAGTCATTCTGATGTAATCAGTGTGCTCTCCAAGTGCACATGTGGCAGAACGCTTTACACAAGTTGTGTAAGAGTTTGGTTTTTTTTTGCTTGTGTTTCATGCAGCCAAGTCAGTGCGAGTTAAGATCAAGCTGAGCAGGGAGGCACGCAGCCACGACAAAGGCAAGAAGAGGCAAAGTCGAGGGAAGGCCAAGCCGGTGGTCAGTGACGACGACAGCGACGAGGACCAGGATGATAATGTAGGTCACTGCGCAGGACAGCACTTTACTGGCACAAATGGATATTTTAACAAAAGTTATGCCGAGAAATTCTTTATTCAGGAAAATCCTGAAGTATTGTTTCAGAAGCAGCAGGTTTCCTGGATGTGCATAATCATTTGAATGGGAAAAGGGTAAAAATAATGAATAATAATTAATTGCAACTATAAAATAATTGTAATAATATTTCCTACGCAGCTTAGGAAAACTCACAGAAGCAGTTTGGAGAAACTCCAAAGTAACACAATGCATCTCAAACCTTGTCATTGTTCTGCTGATCGGCAGCTGCTTCACACCATGGGGGGCAGAATGCAGGCAGCGAACTGCCATTAACTTGTCTGTAGCAGGAAAAAGAACAAAACAGACAGTGATACCAAATAAGCATGTTAATACTTATGTAAGGAATGAAGTTTAGCTTACTGCATTTTATCTCTTGTTTGTTGTTTATCTTCCTTTTTGCTTAACTTGTTCCGGCAGCTGTCGGCATAGAGCAAAGCCAGTAACAGTCCATTAAAGCTGTGGCAGGCACCGCTTTCATGTCCATATGCACCTCGTTTCCTCCTCTCTCCTCTGCTCCTTGTTCTCATACATTTGCATACATTTGAAGTGGTCTTAACTTCCACGAACGTAATATTTTTCATAGTTTAACTTTGAGTTTTTACACAATTTAAAGATTTGCTGTTTGACTTTAAGGCAGAAATCCGTTAGCCAATATATTTGATATGTTCTTTGTCATTAGAACTCAGGTTGTCAGAAGACAGGTGAAGTGTGCAGTTGTATGTCGTTAGCGTAATTTCAGTAACTTGTGTTTTTGGAGAAACTGTCCAGAAGACACATTTGCTGAAAACAAAATTGAACTAAATTGAACAGGACCTAGACGTGACCCCTGGGGAACACCATGTGAGATTTCTAAAACAGTAACTTCACTTAAAACAACCCAGCACTGACACAGCTGGACGCATCAACAATGATGAAAAGAACTTTATGCAATCACACATACAGAATTCTGCTAAGTAGCCAGAAAATATTCCACCCATCCATCCATTTACTTCCGCTTATCCTTTCAATTCAGTTAATTTATATAGCGCCAAATAGCAACAAACAGTTGCCTCAAGGCACTTTATATTGTAAGGTAAAGATAGAATAATACAGAGAAAACCCCAACAATCAGACAGCCGCCTATGAGCAAGCGCTTGGCGACAGTGGGAAGGAAAAACTCCCTTTTAACAGGAAGAAACCTCCAGCAGAACCAGGCTCAGGGAGGGGCAGCCATCTGCCACGACCGGTTGGGGCTGAGGGGCGAGAGGCAGGACAAAAGACATGCTGTGGAAGAGAGGCAGAGATTAATAATAATTAATGATTAAAAGCAGAGTGAAGTATAAACAGAGTGAAAACAGGTGAATCAAAAGAAACACTTCAGGGTCACCTGATCCAGTCCTACCTGTAAGCTATTTTCCTCCAAACAGAAGAGAGTATAAATGTCTGTCCTTCCTTTTTTTTTTAAAAGTTTATTATCCATTAACATACAATTGCCCACAACTTTATTATCAGTGAGTGCTGTACTGTGATTACAAAGAATGCAGCCACTTTGGTCTTTGTTCTATTGAAGAAGTTTCACTTTTGAACGTTAGCTGAGTTGAGCACAGCAGAAAAAATACGGTCTGCAAACAGCGCAGCACACGAGCACACACAGGCAGCTTCAGCCACTCGACTCGGTTCAAAGTTTCAGCTTCGTCGTGTGGGATGAAACTTTAAAGGTTCAAACTTTGTAAGTCATGTGATGCAATCATACAGAAAGTCTTTGAAGACAGTCTTCATGTTATATAGATCCAGCCTCTCCTGGGGTTTAGTCACAAACAGTCACAAAGGTCTGTAAAGCACCCTTTAATTACTCGTCAGCCAGCTCATCTTTTATCTACGTTGACATTTGGCTTTCACTTTGTTAGGATTATTCTGTAAACTTTCTTCTGTTTACATTGAATTATCATATCTTCTGTTTTCATGAGTTTTATACTATACTGTTTTATTTTGAAGTGTACAGGAAATACATTCATACACATTCTTATACATATAATCCATATAAGACACAGACCCTCACGTAGGCTGCGTATACAAATGTAACTTGCAGACATTCTACAGAATGCTTACTACCATATATGGTAAGGGAAGAGCCAAGAATGCTGTTTATTGCATGTTGTAAACTGAGTTTTATGTTACCCACGTGCTTTTATTGTGAAGGTCTGTAATAAAAGCGGAACAAGGAGGTTGATCCGTGGGAGACCGCTTCCTCTTTGCCCAGTGAACGGTCACGTCCCTTTGGCCGGGAGCTGAGCTCAGAGGATGGGATTTCCTCCTTGCGCAAGTAAAACTGAGAAGCTGTTGGTGTCTCTGTTATTTGCTAATTCAGAATGATTTTGAACCCATCACACTTAAAAGCCAGATCTTCACATATGAAGACGTGAGGACCTGTTTGTTGGAAAGGATGTAAATGACTCCGAAATAATTCTTAAAAAGGGCTCGAGTATGTTTGAAAAGTGAAGCAGTGTCATGAGTAAAGTAAAGGTGTGCTGAGTACTGATCAAGATCTGTGGGGTGAAAAAGAAAATCACAGACAGCACTTTAAAATGTTTGTAATTAGTTATTACTCGTTTTAATGGAGCGCTGAATGGCAACAGCTTTTTAAAAATGCTGTACACGTCAAATATTCAGCGTGTCGGGGACGATGCTGCGAGCTGAACTTGCTGAATGACTTCACCTGGTCAGGAGTGACAGACAGTCATGCTAGCACGTTAGCGATTTCTGGGAAAAGCTCACACTGTCGGATCTGAGGAACATTTCCACCTGCAGCCATTAAGATGCGGTGTAGGGGAGTTTGCATTATTCATTAGTTCATGTTCACCTGCAGCCAATGCGAGTGGGTGAGAAATGCTAATTTTGTGTGAAGAGCTTCAGAACGATCCCGCCAGAGAACAGCTGGAAGGAAAGATGGGTGTTGAAACAGCTAACCAAGTTCTGGTGAATAAAAAGGTGATTAGATAAATGTTTATTTAAAAAAAAAATTAAAATAAAAGTTCAAACAACATTCAGACATCATTGAAAGCAGCCACTGGGTCCCGCGTACAGCTAATGGAATTCCAGATTTGTGAAATCCTTAAATGCAACATGTCGTTCCTCCTGAACTTCCCGACTCTGTGGTACAGCTGGTTTTGCGGGGCGGGTTTTAAGAGCAGGAACGTGAAATTTTAATGTCATTAAAAGTCAGAGTATGCACCACCTTTAATATTAAATCTATACTGAGGAGGTCCTTCCTGAGTTAATCGTTCAGTTTAAGAGAGCAGCTTAGCGTTTTTATTTCTGTCCACAGTGATGCCGAACTCCTGTTTTGGCTGAGCTGTTAATGTTAACCTTCAGAGCAAAGCCACTTTACTCTGAGAATATAAATGCAGCGATTTCATCAGCCGCCTGCCAGCCGTGGTGGGAACACGCTGCACCTTTACGCAGCGTGTTCAAAGCAGAGTCTTGTCCCACTGCTTCACTCTCTCCTCGCTAGCTTCGAAACAGGCGGAGATGTGAAGAAAGGACTGTCTTCACCTTCAGACCTCTTCCTCTGGAGAGCTTTCGCTCTTATTTCAGTGTTGCTGTGTTGTGATGACCACTTATCACACCGCGTCCTCCTCCTCACAGTCTTCCTTAATGTTCCTCTTCTCTTTCTCTCTGCAGGATCAATCAGACAAGAGCAAAAGTGATGATGAGTGACGAAGGAGCGAGAGGATGTTGTTTACAGCACTTACAAACAAAAGGACAATATCTTCCATCGCTGTTGTTCAGGTTCATATTCCTTAAACTTTGCTCCATTTGTCTTCTGGGTCTGTCTGTAGTGTGTACTCTCATCTCCTCTCCCACCAGCTTGGAAATGTATTACTAACAATCGATAATATACAGCAATACCAATCAGCTTATATTTCTCTTTTTAAGACAATTTTGTAGTATATTTTTTAACTACGTGCTTTAACAAAACACAAACAAAAAAATGTGTAGAAAAAACAAAAAAAATTGGACATCCTATCCTTTGCTTCATTTGTAATCGCTTGCTTGCACTTTAAAACAAAAAGAAAAACTCAATATCCACATTTTTCAAAAGTGAAATGAAACAAAAAGTGTATCACCAATGAAATTGAAGGTAATTTGGATAAATGGCAATCTTTTTTCTTTTATTTTTTAATTTTTTAATTTTGGTTTAATTGTTTTAATGCGTGCTGTGCCAAATGTAGACAAACTGGCTGTTAGCTTCACCCCGCCCACAAACAGCGTCTGTCCAATCATAGCTGGGCTTCTTTAAAACTTCTAATAAATGAAATGTGAAATTAGCTAAAAGATTTAGCACTTCTGTGCGCTACAGATAATTAGGGGTACCTTAAAGACCATCTAGCTCATTGGTAACCCGCTCAAAGTAGGCTGAGAACCCCGCTGATGACTGACTAGGCCTCGTTATTCTGCGAGTGGACACATGCATCACCTGTTTAACACTCCAGCCACGCCTCATACAGCACCGGCCACACGGGCTGAAAGATGCTGTAGCTGTGTAGTGTGACTGCCTCATGTCTTCATTTGAACACCTTATTTTAAGGGACCTTCGGGACAACAAAAGTGTCAGGTGTTCTCTATATAGCAGGTCTGTGTCGTCTGTTTTCACTTGATTATGAAGCAAAAGCAAAAAAGGAGAAACTCAAAACGTCATGTCTGTAAAATAAATGCATAATTATTTGTTGTAAAGTCGATGCTTTTATCTTGTCCATCATAGAAGAATCCAGTTAAAATCCCATTCATGGTTGACACTGGAGATGGGAGAAGTTTCAGGCAGGTAGTCCTACCTTAACGTTACTGTGTGCTGTGAAGTGAAGCTTCAGCTTCTTTTGCCCACCTCGAATGCCCCAGTAAAAGCTTAAATCCTAAACCAGGAGTACTTCTGCAGGACCCAGAATGTCTCGATGAGAGCTGGTGATTTTATCTCGCAGGGCAGCTGCAGCCCCGACGCAGCTCGCACCCACCTTTACCTGTTCAGGGCGAGCCTACCCAGTCTATTCAGGAGAGGCTGAATCTTCTGGTACTTCTGACTTTTCCAGCTTCTCAGGAACTCCAGCCACTAACGGTACTTTAATCCAGTGTCTCCCTCCGGGTGCACAGCAGTCGGCGGGGGTGCACTTTTGTCCCGTATCAGGGACTTTCCAGAACTCATTATTGCTTCACCCTCTTTATCTATACTTGTCAAGCTAGCTCTCACACGCACGTCCTCACTGATGTTTTATTGCCATCAGTAACTGAGGGCTCTATATAAAGATGCTAAATTTGATATGTCAGCTCAGTCTGTCTTGCCTGCAGCAGTGGTGGGCTCAGTGAGTAGCACAGCGTACTACTCCAGACTCACAAAAAGCTGTCTTTGTGTGGACTTTCTTACACAGTTGGGAAAACATTCCAAAGCCGAGCATCAAATGTAAAACACACAGAGACACACACCCCTAAATATCTGTATTGTTTAACTGTAGCGACAGGACATGATGCAACACAAGGAGATCACATCCTAATACGATGCAGAAAAAGAAACATTTTATTTTGTCGGCCTGTGCAGTGCTATATCTGCTGCAGCTGAGCTTTAACACCGAGGCGTTTGGCCCCTCTGGGCCAAATTCTGTCGAGTCCCATCTCAAAAAACACACGAGGCTTGGTCTCCGCTTTCCTGCTCACTGTCAGCCCCACCTCGAAGCTTCAGCTCCGTCTCTCCCAAAGCAGCATGCTGGCTGCTGCCTTCCACCTCCTCCTCTCCTCCATCTCTCTCTTCATCAGTTACAGCTGTCTCCTCTCCGCCCTCTCTTGCTTTCACCCTCCACAGCAGCTGTGGAACTTGGAAATATGAGAAATAAGTTAAATGGTCGGATGGTAACGCTGGTCGCCGAGGTTTGTAGGTTCTGTCTTTCATTATTACCTTTGGTCCAAAAGGTCTTTGAACCTCCTCGGGATGAATCTTTTTGAATCTCTTATCTTTTTGGTGTTGATCGGGGTTGACCGAGTTAGAGGATTTAAGTCTTTGTATCCATGTGAGGGATTCGAGGGGTTCCCTGAACACTCGCGGTTTGCAGCCCATGCTGTTTGGCACCATCATCAATTTACAACAGCCATTCGCTGTTAAGTACCCAGGGCTGCAGGGCAGAACAGACTGTGCTGTTCCCCACTTCACTTGCTGATGCACGTGGGTGCTGTAAACAAGCAGTGTGGACAGTGGGATATACAGCAGTCCAGCAGAGAAAATAAATGGCTGTATGAAGGCTCTGGAAGGAGAAGCTGGCATATAAGCACTCAAGCAGAGACCTGTCAGAGCAGTTTTGCTGGTCTTTACACCCTAATCGTAGCCACACTCTGAGTGATGCTGACTATTAGAATAGTTGAGGAGTGTGTTAATTAGAAAATCAGTAGACTCTAACTTCTTCCAATGATTCTCCATGGAGAGCCTTTAACCCTTCATCGGTTTGCAGAGATGCAGCTGGCTGTGTTACCTTCTGAAGCCACAATGTTCTAGAGGCACAAAGTGCACAGGTGTATTCCTCACTCACCTTCACCAACCTTTGCGTTCTAAATATTCCCAAACAGTTTAGTAAGTTTTTCACAGCTCACTGAGCTCAGCACCTTGTTCGAGAGCAGAGGCTGCCCTGGAGTGGCCTCCGTTGACAGTTCTATGTACCCCGGGGTATCATAATAGGTCTGATGTACAGAGACCCCATGTCCAGCTCCACCCTGTTATAGCTAAAAAAAAAAAAAAAAACACTCTTTACATGCTCGCTTATAATTTTTGTTTTGAATAGTTGAGCGCAGAGTTCTTTTTAAACCATATGCCTGAAAGAAAACTCAACTTTCAACATTTTCTCCTCATCTTGAAGCTTTACAGGTGCAGTAACTGTAACAGGAAGGGGCGGGGCTTAGCAAACAGTCAATAGCGAGACATGATTGTGAAAGCGCAGGCAGATATATCTAAAAATGTATGTCTATAAGCTGACAAATGAACTTGACAGCCATAAATGTCGAATGCTTTTTTAACTGCTTTGAATAAGAAAAATATAATTTAGGGAGGTCCATGTGTTTCACGTATTCTTCCTTCTGGTGTTTTCAAGAGTTTCTGTATGAGTGTTGTTGCGTTAAGTTCTTGTTTGTTATGTTTGAGGAAGAAACAGGCCCTCGGGCGGTGTCTCGTTTCAGATTCACAGGGAGACCTCAGAAAACCAGCTTCTGTCATAGCAGTAAATGTAGTGTCTCAATACATGTTACAGTTGTGTTGCAAAAGCATCAGAAAAATAAGTGTAACCAGGCGAGTCTCTGGTGGTTTAAAAACCGTTAACCTGACTTACTACGAAGAAAACAGTGTTATGAGATTAAAAATCATGATTTGAATGACATATTGAAACAGTGTGTTGATTTATTGATTTGAATCGAGGTGTTTGTGTTCCTTGTGAATTAGTTCTAAGCCCTCATTTTATTTGTGTTATCTGTAGCATGAACTCTTTTGGCAGTATACCTACCGTGCACATGCAGATATATCATTTTTGTGTAATATGTGCTTGCCGACTCTCCGTAAGTGTGACTTAATCTTTGCTTTCTTTGCACAGTGTCTTTGTGGTTGTATCTCATAGCCCAGGGCAAATAAACATCACTGATTTCCAACACAGAAAGTGTGTCCCTCACTTTTTGCATTCCGCTGTCCGTTGTGTTTGTGTAACAGATGTTGCTCTGAGCCATTTAAACCTGACAAAGCCTTAACGTTCACCTGTTTTCACTCATGAACTCAAGTTGTAGAAATAGAACTGTTGGGACGATGTCAACGTGCCGCTCGTTTGCACCACAGATAACGGAGCAGCGTAGCCTCCGGCGCGTGCAGTGGCTGTGGGTGGTTTTCCACTGACGCAGCTCCTCTTCTTTTTGATCAGAACTCTTTCAAAGGTCTTTCTTTAACTACGCTGACAATGAGTCTGTGTTTCAAATCGTCTCCTTTTAACTGTGACTGAATAGGAATGATTCAAAAGAGGCTGGAAGGCTCTAGAAATGACACACGCTCGTAACACACACCCCAAAAAGCGAACCTCGATCGAGGAACGAACTCAGCTCCGGCGGCTGTCCTCATACATAAAGAGCGTTTGGAAATCTCGTGTCGTGAAAATGAGATTTGAGTCCCCCACAAAGTCCCACTGTTAAAAAAAGGAAAAGATGTCCTGAAGAGGAAACAACAGGACCGGCCGAGAAATGGAGAAACACCAGTAAGCGAGCAGCGTCTCGGCTATGGAGTGGCCAGCCCGATCCTCGGATCTTCTGGAGAACTTCAAAAATGCTTTTCCTGAGGCAAACCCAAGAAGTGCAGAAGAGTTGTGGAAAGTTTTCAAATCACGCAGGGCTGGAATACCTGTTCACAGGTGTCGGAAGTGGGTTGACTCCACGGTTCTCAGAAACAGTATTAGTGAGTCACAGGGATGCTAAATCCTGCCGATTTTTCACTTCATGCAGTGAATATTTGAGTTAATAATGCGGACATTATGTTTTGGAAAATATTAATTTTTCTTAATTTTCTGTACAGTAAATAAAAATGGATGCAGTTTTCTTCGTATTTAGTAGTATATAATGTGCAGTGTTCCCAGTGCCCCTAAATACAAAGTCTCCTAAAGATTCTGGGCTTTGCTCACGCTTTTAAACTCACTGCTGTTATTTTGAACACACCTGTGTGTGTGTGTGTGTGTGTGGAGTCAGCACCGATACGCTCATCTGTGACGTGTCTCACTGCAGTGGGGGGGGACCGTGGCTCAGCTGGTTGCCCACTGGTTGTATCCTGATTCTATAAAAGCACGTTCCCGTGGGCCTTCAACAACTTCATCAAATCTGGAAGGTTCTCTTTATGTAAGCAGTTAACATGAATTTCTGTGGATGCAGGTGGCAACAGGTTTGTGATTTTCACCAGTTTATGACCAACTGATAATATGTAATTACCAGCTTTACCTCATTCAGTTGCTTTGAAGACAGAAAGTGCCTGTGAGTGGTTGCAGACCTGCTCCCCGTCTTCAAAGCAATCACTTCAAGGTAACCAGATTGAAAGCTCACTGCACACAATCACTCCAACCACGTGACTGTACAAAAAAAAATAAAGCATACTTATAAAGTATCACAGTATTGTCCGTTTCACATCGGGACGTGTTGAGTATATAAAAGCTGGTAATGCTCTGGCTACGAATGCAAACCACTGAGCATACTCCTCTGCACACATGTACACTAGGAGACTTTAACTCCGTAAATATATTAGCTCTGCCTTGAGTGTGAATACAGGAGAAAAGCTGAGCGCTGATGAAAATACGAGCAAAATTAAACCAACAACCAAAACAGAATCGGGCACCAAAACGATCACGGTTGTCTTTTGAGGATGTGTGTGGTGATCGGAGACCGCTGCAGCTGTCGGCCTGCTCGTCCCTGGCTTCACGCTGCATTTCATGGCACCGCTGCTGTATTGTGCAGCTCAGACACTGGAGGGCAGAAGATGAGCCGTGGTGCTACACAGCTGGCCGGGCCCTCGCACTCCACAGCACATCAAAACAGGCCTGCTTTTTGTATCCCTGCCATTTTAAACAAGAGCTTCACTAAGCCAATTCCCCCTGAAGAATGACCATCCATTGCCCCCTTTTATCTGCCCCTTTGAAGTGCCGAGCTGTTGGGATAGTCTTGAGCCCAGGAAGAGAGGGGCAAATTGGATGTTAATCCTCGTCTGAGCATCAGAGATGTCAGCTGGAAAAAGTCAGGTGCCGGTGTAATTCCTGCTATTCCTCTGTAGCTTTTGTTCTAAGGCTCCACCATCATCACATTCTCCAAGCAGCACACGCAGGTCCCTCCGAACTGAATTAGGGAATTTTCCTTCCTAGTGACTCATCAATAGGGATCTGAAAGGGCCAGGTGCTCTCTATTATTAGAGAGCCCAGTTTTTCTGGTGTGGTAGCACGTTTGCATTCGGGGCGGGAAATGGGACCATCGATGCTAAGTCTTGCACAACTTAAAAGGACGAGTGAGAAAGGGCTTTGTCTCCCTCCGGATTCCGGGGTTCACTATCAGTTTAACGCATGATCGAGGAAAAGGCTCATTTTCCTTTGCAGTGCTGAGACCTTTTAATCTCAAAGACTGCATCTCAGAGTGGAAGACAACTAGGGTTGCATGCAAAGGTTGGACATATACGCTGAAATCCACATGAAAATGCTTAATAAATGAATAAATAAGTAAAAAATCAAAAGCTTTTAAGCTGCATCTTCATTTTTTTTCTGCAGCCAACAGAAATATTTGCCATTAAAAACTTTTCAAAGATCATTTGTTAAATGAATTCTGATTTTTGTTTGATATTTAGCACTATGATCAGGATTCAGACGTTCTTCTCCCGTCACAGTTTTCAAAGGCGTTTTCTTTGCTGGTTAATCTGCGAATTGATTTTATCGTTAGATGATATATTGGTGTAAACGTTTAGCAGCAGCAGGTCCTCACAGTTCAACTGAAGAGGATTATACATCTGCTCCAATTAATCATCTCAATTATGCCCTTTTCCTCAGCTCTGTGTGGCAGTAATGAGCCTCTTGTGAGGGCGCCTGGCCTCCCTCTGTCAATCATGAGACCTCGGGGTCAAGATGCAGGGCCATGGTTGCATTATTTAGCAGCGTGCACTGTGGTGCTTGGTTTTTTTTTTTCCTCTGGAGAAGAGTTTCTGATTTGAACTTAAAAGCCTTACGTTAGCAGAACGCTGCCAACTCGAAGCGTCTCTAGACCACTGTAGACAAGCCAGCGTTTCACGGCGGCTGATGGAGGATGGCTGTAGGGTCCTTCAGCTTCCTGTTTTAACATTAAGAAATCAGCGTGTGCTAAAGTCAAAACTTCTGAAGCACCCTTTGTCAACCTGAAAATACCTTTTGAAGTGAAGAGTCTTTCTATTCTTCATTCAGAAATTTCAACCCCACCTTCTTTGGATATTTTCAGTTCTGCTGGTACAGATCTGCACACCTAAACCTCTCGTGAATCCACCAGCGGTAAAAACAAAGCCGATGTTTGGAGGTTAAATTGTCAAAGGATTAAGAGAAGAGGTGAGCGATGAAGTTTCATTCTCCAGCCTGTCACAAAGTTCGACAGCTGCAAGAAACTTTTGATGAACATCACGTCAAAAATTTCCCAAAGTGAACATTTATTGGAACAAAGGAGACTTGTTTTTTATGAGGAGCCTGTTTTCCTCCACCTCAGAGCTTCCATTCCTCATTTTCTGACAGACTGCAGAAGAACTTTTCTTTCATTACGTCAAAGTTTAAATGAACTCCACCTGGCTGCCAGTTTGAGTGGAAATCCTCGATCACCCTCCACTTAGTGATCAGCTCACCTAGACTAGCCAGCTTCTCGTGGCTCACATTTGCTGAAATTTGTGAAGCTGTAAGGTTCGTGAAGGTGTGTGGAGCGGCACATTTCATTTCTGATTCATTTCTAAACACTGAATCCAGAATGAGTCTCCTCATCTGGCTCCTTTCGGTGTGGAGGAACAGCACCTCCACTCCGAGTCGCTCCTGGATAGACGACCTCTGAGGGAGAGTCCAGATATCCTCACGAGGACGCTCATTTCTGCTGCTTGTGTCTGCTTTCAGGTACTGCCCACAGCTCATACCCACATATTCATCACAGTTTAGTCTGCTGAGATTTATAAGGGTAGGTATTCCCGTTAAAAAGTTTACTGTTTTAGGAAGCAGCCGCATAATGACAGAGATAAATGGCCTATTTTATTCCTGCACGGCTGCTCTGAAACTGCACTTCCTAAAAGTTCCCATTGTGCCAAAAGCAGATAAGCTGCGTGCTGCAAAGCTGAAGCCGTTTCCTATTATCACTAATTATTGTTAATGAATTCGTCTGTCATGTTGTCTAATGCAGCGCATTAGTCACAGAATTCAGATATTCTGTTATTCTATAATTAAATCAGACAATCAGTCAGTTTATTTTTACTGGACTTGCAATTTACTGATAGTAAAGAGTACTGACATACACACACACACACACACACACACACACACCTAACCGTTGGTTTATCTGTTTTTGTTTAGTTTTTTCTTGTTTTCTGAGTGCTGTGTGTCTGTTGTGTTTTTCTGCTTACAGTCTGTCCTTTTATTCTTGTCTTTTCTCCTTTCTCCCCCTTTCTCTGTCACGGCTGCCATAGTGACCTGGACCCAAGAAGCCAACCAGGCAGATTCTCACAAGTGCTAAAGCTGTACTGAGCTCTCAGTCCAGCTGTCAATCAAAGCTGCTGAAACGCCCATCTGCAGAATCTAAACTGAGTTCCTTCATGACTCACGTGATGATGGACGATGTGAATGTCCTGTAGATTAATTATGTTCTTCAGCATCTGCAGAACATAGATGCTGGCTTTCATGTGGTGTCCTTACAGCAGCTACAACTTTTCTTTTCAGACATTTTGATCAGTTTTCTTCCTCCTGTTCTTCCTTTTGAGGGAATTTTTGTTTTGTCCAAAAACACTTTGATGGAGCAGTTGGGAAAATATCTTTTGCCACCAAAGCAGAAGATTTTCTGTCACTAAAAAAGTGCTATAAACACAGGCCTTTAAAATGAGTCCACTGAAGAGTCAGAATAATGAGTTCCGGTTGGTGATAGGACCACAGCATGTCGAGCCATTTGATCTTCACCAGTAAGTCTCTCTTTTAGTTTTCTGCAGTAGTAGCTGCACTACATGGTACCTATGGTAGATTATTTGTAGGAGTTCTTAATCCTGAACTCTCAGGGATGTGATGTAGGTTGAGTTCTCTTTAAAGTCTGTTATTTTTCTGTAGTTTCTTCTGCATTGTTTCCAGTGTGTTTTCCCAGTGGATGCTTCCTCATCTGTCTCCCTGCTATCTTTGTTGCTTAATTACCTACCTTAGTTTCCACATTGATTAAAAAGTGTCTTATTGTATACTGCTTTTCATGGAGATAAGACTAATTATCTCCATGAATAATCCTCAGATGTGTGCCCACACACCCGAGGGTGATTATTTTTTACATAAAAGATGTCCTCCACTGGTTTAGGGACATTAAGGACATTTTGAGCATTTTGACTGCCACATTGTTACTTTTGTGTGGCATGGTGGAATAATTAAGAGGACCTCCTACCAAACATTAGGTGGGGATTATTATTAGATTCACGTTTGTCATGCTTTTGTTTTTTGTTGTGTGATATTGGCCATACCCGTATGGGAGTGGAGATTCTACTCATGTCCAGCTGCCAGGTATTTGGAGTTGAGTTCTGGAAGCAGTCGATTGGTGTAGGTTTTTCTCTGTAAAAGGGAAAGAAAGGAGGAAATCTGGTTGGAGAGATAGGAAGAAGGGAGGCTGTGGAGCACAGGAGCAGCTGGCTGAAGCTGATTTGAATTGGAGTAAAGCACCGTACAGCTTTTATTTTAAATGAAAGCACCTAGGACCTGGAGAGGAAGAGAGTGAGAATGACATTCCCAGGATCTCATGTGGTATTTTACTTGCCACTAACACAAGGTTAATTAAGGCAGATAACCCTGACTGTGGTGTCCTTGGGACAGGACAGAATTGTGCTTCCAGCCCAGTAGTACACCTTGAAGAGAAAAATTCTTGTGAAGCCTTTTGCTGGTGTGAGTATGGTAGCTTTCTGCTGGTCACCATTAGAATTAATCTCACAGAATACCAGTTTCCATCCATCCATCCATCCATCCATGCATCCATCCATCCATCCATCCATTTTCTTCTGCTTATTTGGGGCCAGGTCGTGGGGGCAGCAGCCTAAGCAGAGAAGCTCAGACTGCTGGGCTTAGGCTTAGAAGCTCTACTTTGAGCCCCCCTGAATGGCTGCACTCCTCAACCTAGCCAGCCACCCTTCGAGGGGAGGCTAATTTCTGCTGCTTGTATTCGCGATATTATTCTTTCAGTCACTACCCAGAGCTCAAGACCATAGGCAAGGGTAGGGACGTAGATTGATCGGTAAATCAACAGTTCCACTTTTACGCTCAGCTCCCTCTTCACTACAAAAGACACAGCCCCGATCCATCTATCGATCTCCTGTTCCCTTCGCCCGTCACTCGTGAACAAGACCCCGAGATAGTTAAACTCCTCCTCCTTGGGCAACAACTCTTTACTGAGCCGGAGTGGGCGCTCCACCCTTTTTTTCCGGCTGAGGACCATGTCCTCAGACTTAGAGGTGCTGATTCTAATGCCAGCCGCTTCACACTCGACTGCGAACCATTTCACTGCGAGCTGGAGGCCATCACCTCACAAAGTCAACAGGACCGCATCATCGGCAAAGAGCAGAGATGAGATTCTGAGGCCACCAAGGTGGAAGCCTTCTGCCACATGGCTACGCCTAGAAATTGGTAACAAAGGGCAGCCCTGGCGAGTCCGACTTATTGCCGGTTATATGGACCAAGCTCTCGCTGTGGTTGTACAGGGACTGAATGGCCCGCAACAACGGGCCAGACACCCCATACTTCTGCAGGTCCGCCAACAGGATACCCAGAGGGACGTGGTTGAATGCCTTCTCACATGCACATGTAGACTGGATGGGCAAACTTCCACGCACACTCGAATATCCTCAAGAGGATAAAGAGCTGAAAAAAACCGCATTGTTCATCTTGAATCCAGGGTTCAACTAACGGAAGGACCCTCCTTTCCAGCACCCTGGCATAAACCTTACTAGGGAGGCTGAGAAATGTGATCCCCCGAAAGTTGGAGCATACCCTCCGGTCTCCCTTCTTAAAGATCTTCCAATCCAGTAGCAGTGCCCCAGATCTTATTGTAGGGACTTTTCCTTACCATATAAAGCGCCTTGAGGTGACTGTTTGTTGTGATTTGGCACTATATATAAAAAAATTTTGAATTGAATTGAATCTCCACATGATGTTGCAGAGGTGTGTCAACCAAGACAGACCTACAACATCCAAAGCCTTCAGGAACTCAGGGGAATCTCATCCACCCCAGGGGCCCTGCCACCAAGGAGTTGTTTAACCACCTCAGTGACCTCGCCCACAGTGATGGGCGAGCCATCCCCCTCGTCCCCAGACTCCACTTCCACTACAGAAGGCGTGTCAGTGGGATTAAGGAGGTCCTCAAAGTATTCCTTCCACTGCCTGACTATAGCCTCAGTTGAAGTCAGCAGCACTTCACCATCACTATAAACCGTGTGAGTAGAGCACGGCTTTCCCCTCCTGAGTAGCCTGACGGTTTGCCAGAATGCCGGTATCCGTTAGCTTCCTCCAGAGTCCCACAGGCTAACCAACCTGATAGGACTCTTTCTTCGGCTTGATGGCTTCCTTCACCTACAGTGACCACCATGTAGTTCAGGGATTACCACAACAACAGGCACCAACCACCTTGCAGCCACAGCTCTGAGCAGCAGCCTCAACAATGGAGGTGCGGAGCATGGTCCTTTCAGACTCAATGTCCTCAGCCCTCCCTTGGAATGCTGTCGAAGTTCTGCTGGAGGTGGGAGTTGAAGATCTCGCGGACTGGGGCCTCTGCCATCTGTTCCCAGTGCACCCTCGCTATACGGTTAGGTGTGTCAGGTCTGTCCAGCATCCTCCCCTGCCACCTGATCCAACTCACCACCAGGTGGTGATCAGTTGACAGCTACCCTGTCTCCTACCGATGCCTCCTGCGGGTGGTGGGCCTACAGGAGGGCGGACCCATATCGTCTCTTCAGGCTGCGCCCAGCCGGGCACCACGGGCTAATGCCCAGCCACCAGACGCTCTCCCTCGAGCTCCCTCCCCAGGGAGGGGCCCGGGTAACCGTATCCCGGGCAGGGTAAACAGATCCCTTATTGACATTTCTATAGGGGTCTTCTGAATTGCTCTTTGTCTGGCCCCTAACCCAGGATCAATTTGCCATTGGAGACCCTACCAGGGGGACAAGCCCCTGGACAACATAGCTCCTGGGATCACTGGGACACACAAAACCCTCCACCACGATAAGGTGGCAATTCACAGAGGAGAAACCACAGTTTACAGATAACTATCACACAAAATGGTCATGCCCCTACCTCCAGTATCCATATGGCTCATAAAAGAATTCACTCACTGCACAGGTGTTACTTAGGGGGAAACTTTTCATAAAGGCCAAACTTCAGGAGTGCCACATTGATGACTCAAAGGAAAAAGTTAATTTCAGTTGGTATCCACATCTGCATAGTCCAAGTATCTGTATTCAATTCAATTTTATTTATAGAGCACCAAATCACAACAAGCAGTCACCTCAAGGCGCTTTGTATTGTAGATAAAGACCCTACAATGATGCAGAGAGAACCTAACAGTCAAAATGACCCCCTATGAGCAAGCACTTGGCGACAGTGGGAAGGAAAAACTCCCTTTTAACAGGAAGAAACCTCCAGCAGAACCAGGCTCAGGGAGGGGCGGTCTGCTGTGACTGGTTGGGGTTGAGGGAGAGAGACAGGACAAGAAGAGAGAACCAGAGATTAATAATAACTAATGATTAAATATAGAGTGAAGTATAAACAGAGTAAAAATAGGTGAATAAAAAGAAACAGTGCATCATGGGAACCTCCAAGCAGCTAGGCCTATAGCAGCATAACTAAGGGATGTTTTCAGGGTCACCTGATCCAGCCCTAACTATAAGTTTGATCATAAAGGAAAGTTTTAAGCCTAATCTTAAAAATAGAGAGGGTGTCTGTCTCCCGAATCCAAGCTGGGAGCTGGTTCCACAGAAGAGGGGCCTGAAAGCTGAAGGCTCTGCCTCCCATTCTACTCTGAAGTATCCTAGGAACCACAAGTAAGCCAGCAGTCTGAGAGCGAAGTGCTCTATTGGGGTGATACGGTACTATGAGGTCTTTGAGATAAGATGGGGCCTGATTATTCAAGACCTTGTATGTGAGGAGAAAATACAGAGCAGGTGAACGCCAGAGCTCTTTCTTCACAGCCACGAGCTCCACTCACAGGTGCTAAAATAGGATTGTAATAGGATACAGGACAGAAGGAATCACCATACAGCACTAGACTCTGAGCCTGGTGTCAGATTGTAGGTATGAAGGAGACTTTTCATAGTCTGTATCCTGGTTTGAACAGCAGCCACATGATTTGTCACCATCCACGTGCTTGTTTCTCTTCGTCTACATCAGACATTAAATTGATGCAGTTCACTAAAACTATCATATATTCCGTGGTATTGACACTCAAAGATGGCTATAGAAAAAAATCCTGCTGAACAAAAATACACACACTACACACTGGAGTGGCTGTAAAATAGATTTTTTATTTTTTTTTTACTGTCGGTTTTCATGTGAGGTCAAGAGGCACTAAACTAAAATGAGGAAAAACAGGCTGATGAAAGATTTTCTGGAGAGTTGGGCTTCAATAAGTTTTTCAGCCATATCGGCTGCAGAGAAACGGATATTGGAACAAGAGTGGCTGCAGTCAGTTTAAACTGAGCTGGGGCCTCTGCTGGGTTCTGTTCCAAATACTGACATGGACATGAATTTCAGTTTATGAATGACCATTAGAAAGCGGCGCTACACCTTCCCTCTTTCCTCGTTTTGACGAGTCAGTGAAGCAGCAATGCAGAAAAAGCTTCATACACAACATGTGACTATCAGCAGCTGTCTGAGTGTGTGAAACCTGCCTGCATCCATCCCTCCAGCACACCGGCACTCAGTGGGTTAAGTAATTTTGTCTGAAGGGTGTGACATTTAGCCAGGGTAAAGGAGCTGTGTAAGAATGCCACAGCCAGGGAAATAAGCAGTGTTGATATTGTTTGTTTGTGTTGTTTCATGAATCGGTCTCAGTTGTGTATGTTTTGGTGTTTCACACAGGTGACACGAAACATGAAAATTAGAGTAGCCTTTCTTACCTGCAGCAGAGGGACTGAAAGGACTCTGAACGGCAGATGAACCATCGTCACACACGGACTGCAGCTTCCCTCATTATGCAGGACACACTGTGTACCCGCCAGTAAAACACTAAAGATGACGTCTGTGCTTCAAAAAGCATATTCCTGTCCTCGCCAGAGTTCCCATCAAGCTGTTTGCATTTGATAGCATGCTTATTTTTTTTAGACTTTGGAGTCCTTTTTCAAAAATCCATTTTATGCCATGCAGCTGGTGGCCACCACAGATGAAGATTTAGATTTCACAGGACTGATCAGCTCATCACTCGTCTCATCATAGACATGCTGTCATGTAAAAAATGAAGTTTTTGCAGGACTCTCTGCAGCTCTGTGAAAATAGACAGAACCAAGTAGAACCACTTTTAGCAGCAATAACTTGAAGTAATAATATTCGGTGTGACCTTATTAATCTCTCACATTGTTGTGGAGGAATTTTGGCCCGTTCTTATTTGCAGCTGCAGTCTTTTATGCACAGCTCGCTTAAGGTCCTGCCACAGCATTTGAATCAGTCTGAGGCCTGGACTTTGGCTGGTCCACTGCAGCACATTCATTCTGCTGTGCAAATCTACACAGCAGCAAATCTAAACTGGGCCACACTTTAGCTGTTGGACTGATGGCCTCACATTTCACTCTAGAAGACTTTGGTCTACAGATGAGTTCACGGTTGAGTCAGTGACTATAAGGTTCCCAGGCTCGTCTGGCTCCTCTGGCCCTCCACCACCGTGCTGAGAGTTGGTCTGAGGTGTTTGCGCTGATGGTTTTCATCAAACGTGCTTTATGGACAAACGTCTCCACTTTGGTCTCATCTGTTCCACAAGGTTTGTTCAGATGCAGCTTTGCAAATCTAATCTGTGCTGTTCTTTCAGAGAGAAGAAGCTGGTAGTCCTTCTGAACGAGCCATACGCGTTCAGTCTTCTTCCAATTGTGCTGTCATGAACTTTAACATGCTAACTGAGGCCTGTAGACTCTGAAATGAAGCTCTTGGTTTTTGTTGCTTTGTTTCTCTGAGCGCTGTACAGTCTCACCTTGGGGTGAATTTGTTGGGATTTCCAGTCCTGGGAATCCCCAAAACCCCAGGAAGGCCCGAACACCAGCAGGAGCCATGACGGGTTGCCAGGTTGTATGCCTCTGTGTCCCCTCTCTGCTGTTTGTTAGAACTTTGATTTCTGATGTTTGCCTTTTACTTTGTCTGAATTTTGTGTTTGAGTCTGTTTTTAGTACCACAGTGTTGAGATTGTTGGATGAATGGAAAATGGCGATGTCTTCATCACTTCTGGGCCAAAAACAAAACCCTTCAGACGGAAAAAAGATATTTAGATTCAAAATGTAAATGTGTGTTTTTAGCGAAGCTGGAATGAACAAACAAATGACGATGTCGTAAATTTTGTCACTTCATTTGACAGATTCTTGGAAGCTTGTTCAACTTCACTGCACGCTGAACAACTTAAAACAAATCATTTGTCTGCAGACAGGCACATTATAATATACAGAGCTGTTCTAGTAAAACACAATGTTGAATTAGTAAAAGAGGCCAAACACAGCTCAGCGTTCAATAATTCAATTTCATTTTGTAGAAACATTTTGTCTATATCTTTGGCAGCTTGTCACAGAGTAGGGATGTGAAGAATTGCTTGCTTGTATTTGACATTTAGCTTCTCTATCATTTTACCCTATAGTTTATTTTCCCATAGGTAATTTAAAAAAGTAGAGCAGCACTCCATTTAAACTGTTCGTGCATGCACTGCTATGATGTTTTGGGCAGGCACCAGCCTAATGTGATCAATGCTCTTCACACCCCAGCAGATGAAAGTCTGCAGCACTATCTCTGCTTTTTCAACTTTGTGTCTTTGCATAGTTTCCACAGCTGTGAAACTGGATCATTTTAGATTTAAAAAGTCACATGATCGTTCCTCAAGCAGGGCAGGCTATAATAAAGTCACACGATCCTCTGGAAATGATCACAGTGTAGCAGGTTTACAGTCGTAGCTGATTAACTCTGACTGTCCATCTGATGAGGTCCAGTATTTACTCTCTTTTTTTAGCTCCACTACACTGATCATCAAGTATCTGTGTCTGTCTGCCCTGCAGGCAGGATGCAGTCGTCTACTGATACACCTATATTAAAATTATAACCCAGTATTATAAAAAATTGTGCAGGCAAATCGAAATTTGAACGTGTGCTGAGCTGAGTGATTGTAATTTTGTAGTTTTCATCAGTTGTCAGTGGATTTGCTTGTTTCACTTCAGTTTTTTTTAGTTTCACTGTTTTGTGTTTTTCTCCTAATATGTCCGGGATTTGTCATGAGCAAGATTTAAGAAGTTCAGAACTGATATTACTGCACAAACAGCTGCATGGCAGTTTTGTAGACAGACAACTCTGAACGCACACGCGTGCACGGAGTCCTCCTCATGCTGGTTGTGTTAACAAATTTGACTCTCGCTACAAAGACTGACACCAAAGTTTTTTTACGCCTATGTGGGATCACTTTAAATAGAAGAGGAAAAGCAGGAACGCTGGTCTTCTCAACAGATTGTGATTAAAGAGAGCGGACGGACTGATTCAGAGTATTTGGTGGCTGATATCTCACCTTAAAGAGAGCAGCGAGTTCAAAGAGAGCTGATAGGACAACACGAGGAGAAAAGGGCCTGGCATGTGGGCATCTCTTCATTCCATCATTTGACCCTGATGTGCTCGGGAGGAATTCAAGGTCTGAAAGAGAAGCGGGATTAGGAAGGACCCCTGAAGCAGGTGGCTGGATTGTAAAGAGAGAAGATCGCAGCCTGTTGTCTCAGCACTTCCAACTTCTGATAACATTTTCTCTGCAGCTGCACCAGCTGCTCTTTGATGTCGTCAACAGAGCTACCGCATACAGAGCAGTGCCACTCGAATTGGTACTGAAAGATAAAAACTCAAACTGAAAAAAGAAATCTTGATTTATTTTTTTTTATTAAAAAAGACACTAAAAAAAAAAAAAAGCTTCCCTGGAACATAAAATACAAACATTAATGTCTGACAGAGAGCTGCAGGAGCCAATGTTAGCCAAGTCAGTTAGCTAGCTGAGTCAGAGGCCAGTGGCACTGCTGCCGCCGACACAAAATATTCAGCAGCCAGACATCGCCGGGCACCAAACACCAATGCAGATTCGTGAACAAGCACAAGACCCAAGCAACTGCTTCAGCTCACGGCTGGGCCTGCAAAGAGGAGAGATCCCCCCACACATCACGGCGAGTCATAACTGATTTTCCTGTTAAGTTTTTGATCGTTTCCACCAGGAGTTAAAGTGGGATCTGGTAGGTGGAGGAATCCTCTCAGGTGTAGCAGCTGACCTGTGAAGCGACTCCAATATTGGAATGGACTCTCAGCTGTGCGTTCATTCTGTGGAGTACAGTTGTTCTGTCAGGTATCCTAAGGCACGGCGAAGTTTGTCAAACTAAATTTTGTGCCATATACAGGATCATGACATGTCGAGTGACCGGTGTGCTGCTGATGTCATCCCTCCATCCATCCTGTGACAATGCTGATGCCTGACTGAAGGAAGCTGTCAGTCCTCTGACCTCCTCTCAGAACAATTACAGAACCATTTAAAGGGCTGCAGATAACCACGCAACAATGCACTCATAGGTGAAGTAAAATTGATATACAGTTTAGGAGCTGCAACCTCAAATGCACACAGTCTCCCCAGTTATTTGATGCTTGCAGACCGTGCGATGCCTGATAATCAGTTACATGTGTAAAACAAAAAGTTTTTACTATCTTACATAATTCAGTCTTCGTCACAGAAAACTTTCATGTTCTCTTAATGTTAAATGTTCATAAAAACAAATGTCAGCTCTTGTCACTGTAACCATTTTTGATTATCAAAGATTCTAAAGTCATTTTTATCTGTAAAGAATACAGTTTCTTACATGCACTAACTACTGTGCTGTAAAATCAAATCAGTAACATCACATGTTCTGACTGACAGCTATAAGTACTAATCACACGGGCAAATGGGAACCACGAAGAGGCAGCTAGGAAAGCTGCAACCACCAAGTACCTGCAGGGAGTTAGGCAAGTGCTGAAGAGTCGGCTGAATTGGAAGAGCAAGATCAACACCTACAATCAACACCTACGCACTGCCAGTTGTCAGATAAACCTGCTGGGATAATAAGCGGGCCAAAGGAGGAGACAGAAGCCACTGACATCAAGACAAGAAAGCTCCTTATCATGCATGCAGGGTTTCACCCCAAACCCAGCTCCCTGAGTCTGTATGTTAAGCGGAAGGAAAGAGGCTGAGGACTAGTGAGTGTCAGAACCACTATCCTAGATGAAACAACAAAGATCCATGAGTACATCAGCAAGATGGCCACAAAGAATCAGGTGCTTAGTGAGTACCTCAGGCAGCAGAGGGTTTAATATGATGTGTGCCCACCCGTTGCAGCTATAACAGCTTCAATTCTTCTGGGAAGGCTTTCCACAGGTTTAGGAGTGTTGATGAGAATTTCTGACTGTTCTTCTAGAAGCACATCTGTGAGGTCAGACACTGATGTTGGAGAGAAGGCCTGGCTCACAGTCTCCACTCTAATCCATCCCAAAGGTGTTCTATCAGGCTGAGGTCAGGACTCTGTGCAGGCCAGTCAAGTTCTTCCACACCAGACTGGCTCATCCATGTCTTTGTGGAGCTGCTTTGTGCACTGGTGTGCGGTCATGTTGGAACAGGAAGGGGCCATCCCCAAACTGTTCCCACAGATGGTGGGAGCATCAAATTGGCCCAAATGTCTCGGTATGCTGAAGCATGGGGCCAAGCCCAACTCCTGAAGAACACCCCCACACCATAATGCAGTGTTCATGTGGTCAAAAAAATGATGCTCCTCCATCAACACCTCACAACATCCTAATAGAAAAGCCAGCATGTTCAATTTTATAACCTTTTCTGAGTTTTCCACAACAGTTCCCTCACATTTGTGAGGTCAACCAATATGAGCAGAGAGCAGCGACCTGCGGAGAGCTTTTTCTGCCACCCAGCAGCGTGCAGCTGTTAATGTGACATGAAGAATGATGTTAGGAGGAGCTGTGACACAAACTGAAGCTGCTTTTGAATCATTCATCTTACATCCTTTTCCTGGAACTTGTTTGCCAGACATCACACACGTTTTGAAAGACAGCAAACGAGCGGCATGTTGTGTGTCTCTCAGTCATGAAAAGCTGAGATTTTGAGACTTTCTAGCTGCTAAATCCAACGCTGTAAGCGACAAAATATCGTGGCGTTTTAACCCAGCAACATGCTAGCAGTGGCTTTGTAATCTCACCCAAAAATGAATTGTTTCAAGAGAAGAGCCATCCTCCGAAGTATAATGGGGAATGTGAGTGTTATTGGAAAGAACTCTTCAATACTATTAAGCTCTTAAGAAGAGATTAACAGCCTTTAGAGTGACCGCATGTATAAAGGGCCATAAAGTCATTCACTGGAAGCAGCAAAAGCCATAATGGACACCAGCAGAAAAGTGCCACTGAGTGGAAGGTGCGCGGCAGGTACGACAAATCACTGTATTGATCGAACAGGAAAGGGGAAAAGTTAATTTGTTCCAGTGTGAAATACGGTGCAGCATTTAAAGGGAAATGTGTTGATATGCGAGGCACCGGCAGGAGTCAGAAAGTGCATTCAGAGAAGCAAATCGCTTTTCAGGTAATGCATGAAATGATTGAATAATCACTCAGAGAGGAACAGTAGAAAGACAGGTTTTCTTTTCCAAAGCATCTTTTGTTGGAATGCACAGTCCACTCTTTAAACGGGAGGCAGGGAAGGAAAAAAGTGCTTCTTTTGTGTGATATGAAAACAGGAGCTGGGGTCGGGCGTGGGACATTTCCAGTTGAAAAAGGTGAATAAGGAGATGGTTTGTTTTTGTGTGAAGCTACAGAGTGATAAATGGTCTTCATTAAATTGGCAGCTGGGAGTCTGCCTGCCTGCTGTGAGCCCACAATATTATTCAGAGTCAAAGAACGTGCCAAACTGAATCGTTGGAGACAGAGGTGAACATCTACAAGCTCTCTGAATTCACATACACTTAAATGAAAGCTAAAGGTGGCAGAATTTTCACAGGCACACCAACAAAACATGCACAATATAAAACCTACTATAAAATCCATCCCCTGCAGCATGTCTAGACATCATGATGTTATTGCAGTGGGTGACGGTCTTTCAGACGCTGATTGTGATGAAGTTTTGATGCTGCAAGGACAGAAGTCAAAACTGTCTTCTTTTATGAACCTGATATGGCCAATAATACTTGAATTGTCCGCATTATAACTCACCTCTGCTCCTGGGCTCGATTACAAAAGCCATCTTGGAAGAAGCTCGGCTCACATATGCAGTCAAAGAGCAGCGTCAGCAAACAGAAGGACTCGTGTTATTGTTCTAGAAGCCACGTTTCTCTCGGGGGTAGTTTTGTCGCTGCTAAATTCTTGAGAAAATCTTTTCCTCTTAGCTGCTGAATGTTCCACTATCTCTGCTGCTCCGCAGAGACAGTATGAAAATGGACCTAACCACAGTGACTGCACCCACTGGTTAATGAAGCCCCGAGGTAATCATTTTCACTGTCGCCACTGTGGGGGGTTTAACGCAGAGCTGATAGCGTGGAGTGGACCTTGGTACACCTGTTCAACTGCTTGTTATTGCAAATATCTAATCAGCCAATCACATGGCAGCAACTCGATGCATTTAGGTCTGCAGACATGGTCAAAATGACCTGCTGAAGTTCAAACTGAGCATCAGAATGGGAAAGAAAGGTGACGCAAGTAACTCTGAACATGGCATGGTTGTTGGTGCCACACATGATGCCATGAAATGAACTTCTTCTTTCAGCTGTGCCCTTTTCGGATCACCACAGCAGCTCATCTGTCTCCATCTCACCCTGTCTCTAGTATCCTCCTCTGTCACTACAGCCATGAATCTTCTCTGAGGTCTTCCTCTTTTGCTCCTGCAAGGCGGCTCCATATTTAATGTCCTTTCTCCAATATATGCACCATCCCCCCTCTTCACATGCCCGCGCATGTCCATCTCAGCCTCTCCTCTTTCACTTTGTCTCCAAACTGCTCGGCCTGAGTTGTCCCTCTGAGGTCCTGTTCTGGTCACCACCAATGAAAACCTGTCTTTTTGTCAGCGCCACTGTCTCCAAACCATCCATCATGGCAGGTCTCACTACCATCTTGTTAATCTTCACTTTCACTCTTTCTGTCACAAATCACCCCTGACACTCATCTCCACCTACTCCACCCAGCCCGCACTCTCTTCCTCACCTCTCTGTCCATTGCAAACAAGAATGCTCCCAGAGCAGATCCCTGATGCATGCTGTCACGCTCCGAAATTGTGTTAAACAATCTGGTCAGAAAGTTCACCGCCCTCTCCCCTAAACATCTCCGTACTGACACAGGTGTGTCATCAGCACCAACCACTTTTCTACTCTTGATCCTCTTCATAGCTGCCCCCAGTCCCTCCTTACTAATCCTCTGCACTTCCTGATTCCCTGTCCTCATCCACCCACCCCTCTCTTTCATTTTCCACATTAACAAGCTCCTCAAAGTACTCCTCCCACCTCATGTTTTAAATCACTCGAACCTGAGACCGGAGCAGTTCTCTTGGTGTTTCCCTGCCTGTTCCTCCCTCTGGCGCCTCTTTTTGTTAGTGCCTGTTACCTTGTTTGTCTTCTTTTCTGTGCTTAATATTTGTCCTCTGATCAATTACCATTTTACTTTGAAGCTTGGTTTTCTTTTATGTCTTGCATTTGCTTTCCCTCCTCTCTGAGGCTGTTTTTACCTGTGTCTCGATCTGTTTCTTGCTCTGACTCAGCCCTCAGTGTATAAACGGTGTTTTTGGATCCTTGTTTGTTTTGGGCTGATCGGCTTTTAAAGCGTTTCAGGTCAATACGCCTCCTGCACTCCAGTCCATGGGACCAATATGTCTGGTTGTGTGATTAATTACACAGAGCGTCTGAGAAGTCAGAGCTCGGAATTTTTTTCACGCTATCACCAAATAGCAATTGTGATGTTGAGATACAATCTATGGCGGCACCTTTACTAACTAGCTGATGATTTAGCACTTCATAGTTTCATCCAGATCTGGACACTATAAATAAAAACAGCACATGGTGAAAAACAAGAGGTCAGACTTAAGGCTTTAAAACAGCAGTCCACTAAACAGTGAGTGACATCACAGTGGCCTCATCAGTCTTTTATTTACAGTCTTTCAGTGCAGGACATGGGGTGTGTGGAGAATAGATGGAGTATAAAATATGCATCCGGTTTCATCTCTGAGATAATTTAGTTACAAAGTCATTTCTTCACTGAAAAGCCTTCTCCTGGAAAAGAACATAAAGAATCCAGTGGACTTTATTATCACTGAGACACCTCAGTGATAATTGTACTGTAGAAATGGCATGACAAAAAGGCTGCATGATGTGGCAAATTGCAGTGCATTTATAATTTTGGACAGCCAAGTCACTGCCACCCAGAAAAGTCTGTCGAGTGCACCATCCAAGGCAGAACAACATGCTTAAATCAATTTTCATTCCAATCACATAAGGGGTAAGTGGCAATTTTGTGTTTGATAGCAAGGCTGTGACAGAAAAACCAGAATGTCTCATTTTGAGAGGTAAATAGAAGCAGGCAGAGAAGTGGCGAGGTCTGTGCTACGGTCACTAACTGCCCATTTTACAAAACACGTCTGATGGCTTTGGGACGTGAAAGGTTCTGGGGGTTATACTTTTAGATGTGTTTTCTTCATATTTTATCCCAATTAAAAACATTTTTTTCACTGTGCTCAGATAGATACCAGATCAGCACACACCCAGAAAAAAAGCAGGCGATCAGAAGCTCTGAATGGTTCACAACAGATGAGCTGCTCATGAAAAGGAGACAGAAGCCCATTTTGCAGCCTGCCCACACAAACCCTCCTGACCAAATATTCACCTGGCATGTAGGCAAACCGTGTGCATTCCTGCAGCCCTCTGGGGTCTGCAGAAAGAAGAGCTCCATGGACGTCACATGAGGACTGTGAAAGAAGACCTTCTCAAAGCAAATGCTGCGGGAAAGTCTCATAACCATCAAGTGGGTTTATTTTGAAAGACTTGCTAGCTATAAATAAATCAGTTAGGCCTGAAGCCCAAAATGCTTAGTGTGCACCTCGGAGTTACATTTTTAAAGGGGAAAATTGTTGTGTTTTAGCAGAGGGCTGAACTTCAAGATGACAGCTAGGCTGGGATATGCTGGGTAGAAGCATAAAAAATAGCATCACAGTCTCTTTTACTCTGAGCTGTCAGAGAGCCAAAATCTTTGTGCCCAGAGGTGTCAGTTCCAAATAAACGTGAGAAACAGCAGCTAGAAAGAACTCCTCAGCACGTTTTAAGCTGTCAGGCTGCTGCACGAATTTCACCACAATTTAAAATGTCATCATTGTCATTAGAGCCTGCAAATTGAATTTTAGGTTTTTTTTGCAGCTTGTGCATGTGTGTGTGTGTGTGTGTGTGTTTTGTAGTTGCTTCATTGCTGGCAAGAAAGTCTTGATCATGTGGATGCTGGAGCTTTTGGGTTCCCTGAGAAGACACAGCGACGTAGCCTTGAAATGATTTTCTGCACATCTTTTGGTCTCTTTGTTGATCTTCAGTGGTTAAACTTTCCTGAAAATGTGTCTGGGGTTGGAGCCATTCCAGCTGGGCTGAAGGATGGGCTACACCTTGTACAGGTCCATTGCAGGGCTAACATAAAGAGACAGACACCAGTTAGGCTAACCAGCATGACTGTGGACCGTCAGAGGAAGCCCAGGAAAGGCATGCAGGCTGTGCACACACACAGGCCCCAGCTGACCAGGAGGTTTGAACCACAACTAGTTCACATTCACAGCTGAAGAGACTTGAACTTTGGGTTTTTGGATATAAACGCCATCAATGATCATTTCTCTAATTTGACTTTTATGTGAAAAAAGTGGAATGTAAGTGGAAGAAAATGGATAGATGGATGGATGAATCATCCTTGAATCTATGTGAACAGCAGATGTAATAAAATTTCTTCCACGTGCTCCTGAGATGCTGCTCAAACTAATGTGAAACTGATGTGAAGTCATGGTGACCCTGAACTTTGTTAAAATCTAATCAGTTATACGACGAGTCTAATTGGACATTTGGGCTGCATGTGAAGGAAAGCCCTCAGGGCTCGAAAGTGATATTGAGCCCTTGAGTGTATTTCTTTGCATCACATTCAAGGACAGTGTAAAAAATGCCAGTCCTGTCACTCTCCATCTCGCCTCCTCTCAACATAATATAGTGTTCCATTTTCAGGAAGAATTATCATCTCCACGGAAATTATTGCACATCCGTCTCCGCCGCCCTGTGCACACTCACAGAGATCCCTTTTATCTTTGCATTTGATGAGAGTGTATTTGCTAACAAATGATGTGAAGGCGGAGGCAAAGTTCTGTGTCAGCATCAAGTAGCAGAAAGCTTTTTTAAGTGTCATATTGTAGCTAAGGGAAGATTCATGAAAATATAGGCAGCAACTGCTGCAGAAAGTGTGGGGTATTTTTTTGTCGTCATAAATACCTTTATATAGTGTAAACCAGATTATTTATAGGGCAGGAACAAAGTGTGCATTACACTGGGATCATATCTCTGCAGTTTCAGTCTTAAATTTGGCCTCTTTTATTTCTTTTTGGCTTTGTCAGATTTAAATTTTTATTACTTATTATTCTGTAGATGACAGCAGATGACTTATTAATCTTGCTGTAAAATCTGTATCTACCATTCTACCATGATGGTGCCTTTCCAGAGGTGTGAGACAAAGGATGCTGAATATGGAAGATTCATGGATGTAGCGAAGGAGGACGTGCAGAGGGTTGGTGTGTCAGAGGATGGTGCTGGGATAGGGTGAGATGGAGGCAGATGATCCGCTGCGGTGACCTCTGAAAGAAGGGATGAAGAACAGAAAAAACATTACCGGTGCAGGGCACTATGGATCTCTCCAGAGACAACGATCCTCCTGCAGTTAAACAGATTCATGAATATTTTGTTCCCTTTAGGTGTCGGAATCACTTGCACATATGTATATTTTTTTAATTATCTCGGACTAAATCAATTTCATTCATGCAGCAAGGTGTGCTGTTTACAGCGACACACTGCAGATCAAATTTAATTTCCACCCATCAAATCTTTCATTCAAATGAGATCTAAGAGGTGACACTAAGGCTTTTATGATGTCAGAGCTGCTGTCGCTGTTTCATTTTAGTGACTTGTTTTCATAGATAAAATAATCAGAATAATGGCATCTCCTCTGTAGGAAAACACAAGGAAAGCTAAGGCTCATTATTCACTAATCACAGCTTGGAATTGGAAGGCTTGTGCCTGCTGCTCACAGAAGAAAACAATCAAAATGCAAAAAGAAATAAAAGCTAAAAAGCAAAGAAGGGAAAAAATAGTTAGTATTTGAAATCAGATCTGGTTTGACAGGCCGTATACGAACCACAAGTAGGTCAGACGTGTGCTGACAGCCCTCTGCTCTGAATGTGGCAGCAAGCTGATGAAAATGCAACCTTTCTGTAAGAGTACTCCTGTATTTTAATTTCACATTCAGAAATCATTAACGTATGAACAGATATGAAAGATATTATATCTAAAGAAAACCAGATCAAGCAGCATCTTTTTTGTTCCTGTGATTCTGCAAAACATGCAAACGAAGCAGACTGCAGCCAGCGCATTCTCACAGTTAACCAGTTCAGAGTCAGTTATGAAAGAAAATGAGCTCTGTGTCAGTTTCTGATCTGCTTCTTTCCCTGCAGTCCACCCATCTATCCGTGCTATCTGCATCATCTGGCAAAAAAGGGACAAGTCTAAAGTTTTGAACCCTGCTGATATGAGTGAAAACACTGTTGTTTCATTTATTAAAATTGAAACATTGTGAAACTAAATGCATTATTTGAAGATGGATGTAATGGGGCTGAGCATTTAAAAAAAAAAAAAATCCTGCCACCGAAGCCATGGTTCATTTATTCTATAAAATGTATGCAGCATAAAGTGCCTGGCTGTGACCACAGCACCATGTACCCTCAGCAGCCACAAATATGTGCCTTTGAAAAAAGGAGTAGAACACCTGGCTTATAAGGCCCTCTCTCAGGCTGCTTCAGGTGATTAAATCACATCAGCTGGTCTCAACACATGCAGCCCTGAATACTTTACCAGGCAGACCTGTACTTGACCTGTACTTGAGCTCACATGTCCCGTCATATTAAACTGTCTTTGACTGACCAGGTCCCTCCGAATCCATGTGAAAACAGCTCAGGTAACTGTCCAGTGAATTCTCAGCAAGAAAGTGGATTTTCTGCATCATGACTCCTGCATGCTCTGCCCAGACAGTATGCCTCATGAAACCAAAGGTGACATTTCCAGTCGGGGAAATATGTCTGCAGTGGTCTACCTGCTGTTGTGTGCTACATGTGAGGTGTGATAATGCCCTGACCTGATTTTTCTGTCCAGAGTTCATGTGTGAAAATGACTTGAGTGCAACCAGCATAGCAGCAAAAACATGGAAAGATGTAATCCAAGAAAAATTAAAGTGGTCCCAGCATTGATCCCTGAGGCACACCATATTTAACATGAACATGAATTAGGCTGCAGTATTACTAAAATTACAAAAAGTATACAAAACATCATCTTACAATCGTTACATCATGTGTTGGGTATTTGATTTCATGCATAATAAAAAAAAATTAACAGGTTATGTATTTACATAAGTAAAATAGAGCACCTCCTCTTTGAAAGAAAACAGATCACACAGTGGTTGTTGTGGCTCTTCCTGATACCTTTTCACCACAACATGTTCTTGTCACTGCCCTAACAACTACAGATTGTTGGTTATGAAAACATTTTGCTACCAACAAAGCAGTGAAAAGCACTTAAAGATAAGAGACAACATGAAGTTGAAACCTGACTAGTCTAAAAGTCACACAGTTTTGTCCCCTGGTGAAAAACACTGACTGAATCTTGAATGGCTGAGACACAAATGGGTAAGAAAGCTACAAACTAATTTCAAATTTCTTTGCAGCCTGTCTTTAAGGTTTGCAAACCCACCAGAAAGTTTCAGAAAGTTAAACCTGTTAAATCTGAAGGTTTTTCCACAGTAAAAGATAATCAGATAAACAAAATAAACACAACAAAAATTAAACAGCAAATAAGACTTTTTGTGGACATGTTTGCTCCTTTTACAGGCCACTGCTGTTGCATGCTGACACTCATGGAGCACAATTCTAATTCAGTCAATCCCAGCACAGCAGCTGATAACAGCTGATTTTCATGACATCCAGCATCAGCTGATGGCTCAGAATTTCCCATTAATTCCAATAGTAAATGTTGATATTTCATAAATACATCTTATAAATATTTTATATCTCATGCAACTAATTCACATTCCTGGGGCATCTGAGTGTGCAGGACAACTGGCCGCAGAGAGATAACAGCCCAGCTTTAAATATCTGCACAGCCTGCATTAGGAGGCTGGATGTGTAATGGTGACATAAGCCAGTCTTATCAGCCGGGGGACTGTGGCTTGGATCCTGTTTGTGCCTTTGTGCTTTGCCTTATTTATTTATTTATTTATTTCCTGCTGCTGTTTTGTTTCATTTCCACTCGCTTTTTTCTTTCTTGCATTCACTGGCATGAGGCACTAAAAACTGTTAGGATGGGGAAAACACTGTGGTTTGGTGTGCCAAAATATGCCCCTGAACAACAACAACAACCCTGCACGTTGAAAAGTTTAGAGCTGGGAGTGACAGAACTGTCTCACCGATGATATAACCCAGTTAGGGTGACCGGGTAACAGTAACAGTATATATATATACATGTATATATATATATATATATATATATATATATATTAACAGTAACTCTTATACTGTGTCCCATTGTCCCACATGCTGAGACAATGTTGCATTTTGATTGGCTCAAGTGTATCTTGTTTTTGTGTGTGTGTGTCTGCTGAAAAAAGTTTGCATCTTGCACATACTATTCAATTTAATTTATTTATATAGCACCAAATCACAACAAACAGTCACCTCAAGGCGCTTTGTATTGTGGGTAAAGACCCTACAATACTACAGAGAAAACCCAACAGTCAAAACGACCCCCTATGAGCAAGCATTTGGTGACAGTGGGAAGGAAAAACTCCCTTTTAACAGGAAGAAACCTCCAGCAGAACCAGGCTCAGGGAGGGGCAGTCATCTGCTGCGACCGGTTGGGGCTGAGTGGAGAGAGACAGGACAAAAGACATGCTGTGGAAGAGAGACAGAGATTAATAATAATGATTAAATACAGAGTGGGGTATAAACACAGTGAAAAGAGGTGAATGAGAAGAAACACTCAGTGCATCATAGAACCCTCCCCCCCAAGGCCTATCGCAGGGAGGGTTCAGGGTCACCTGATCCAGCCCTAACTATAAGCTTGATTAAAAAGGAAAGTTTTAAGCCTAATCTTAAAAATAGAGAGGGTGTCTGTCTCCTGAATCCAAGCTGGGAGCTGGTTCCACAGAAGAGGGGCCTGAAAGCTGAAGGTTCTGCCTCCCATTCTACTCTTAACCCTCATATGGTACCCCAGGTATGCATTTGAGGGTTAAGTATCCTAGGAACCACAAGTAAGCCAGCAGTCTGAGAGCAAAGTTTTCTATTGGGGTGATACGGTACTATGAGGTCTTTGAGATAAGATGGGGCCTGATTATTCAAGACCTTGTATGTGAGGAGAAGGATTTTAAATTCTATTCTAGATTTAACAGGGAGCCAATGAAGAGAAGCCAATATGGGAGAAATCTGCTCTCTCTTTCTAGTCCCTGTCAGTACTCTAGCTGCAGCATTTTGAATCAGCTGAAGGCTTTTCAGGGAGCTTTTAGTGATAAGAATGATAATACTGATAATAATGAATTCACCAAAGGACACTTTGACAAGACTGCCTGTTCTGACACTTGGGAAATGAGAATGGGCTGGGCTCTTACTATGATTCATTGAGGAAAGTGACCCCCTTTAAACTTTTCTCATGCTACATAAATGAAGTGTGAATGAAGTAAACATTCTGTTGCATGACAAAAACATGAAAGGGGTTATTTTAATGAGTGCATTCTTGTATGAGACCAGCCCATTCTGAAGACCCAAATTGCGAAAACATTTGTGTTGCTTGGAGATGGATGTAGTGAGACTGACACTCACACACTGAGTTTTCTCATGTGTGTTTCTGCATATTCAGCTGGAAAATATAAGCTGTGTTCTTTGACCTGCTTTAGCTTGCCTTCCCCTGGTGCTTCTTCTGCAAGCTGCTTTGCAACTGGCCTCCACCTCAGCTCCTCGATTTCACGCTGTGGCTGACTTATTCGGTGTCACGTCTGTTCTGTATCACAGGGAGTCTTTGCAGGTACGCAAACACATGCAGTAGCATCCCAGACAAATAAAAAGTCCTGCAGATGGAAATTTTCTTTGATTAAAATGGTCCTGATAAACTTTTTGCACAGTTTTGCCATACTGCAATACCATGAGCATCATGCAAAAAATGCAATCAAAACTCAGTGGCCCTTGGATCAGGAAACACCAAAATCTGGTTAATTTCCATTTTGAAGTCCGCAGGCCACTTTTATTCAGCACAGTGTGGAAGCTCTGAAGAACTGATGTTCTGGCAGGGAGCCGTGTCTTCTCTCTTCAGCATTCATGATGAGGGGAGAGATGATCATTATGTGATCAGAATGGATTGCCAGTGGGAAGCAGCTCTAAGCAGGGATTAGTCTGATATGAGATGGACTGTTGTACAAGAGCTCCCTCCAGAAAATTCTCTGCGTTAAATTAAATTTTAAGAGTGAAATAAAGCATGCAAATCAAAAGGCATTTTATTACGTTATGGGCAATTTCTCAAGTAAATGGATCTTTGTTGTTCTTTGACTCTGCTGACTGAGGTTCAACTCAACCCACGGCACCCTGAGAAATCACACCCTGACTGCTATTTAAAAACACAATGTGAGTGTGCAGCTACTTTTTCACTCTTTGCTGACTTGAGTCCCACAGCCATTAACGATATACTGAACGAGAGGTGAAGAACGAGTTGCAGCGAAGGCCCCGCCGACCAGGCATCAAAACCCTGGACACCGATGACGGCACTTGTGGCCATGTGACATGCAGCCAAACAAAAGTACTTTTGTTGCCTAAACCAGCCAGCCACACAAAGGACTCTGGATCCAAACTAGTGTGCGTGAGTCAGGCGCTATATGTGCGCTCCATCCGCCCCGACCTCCTGATCAGCTCTGACGCAGCAAAGTTGTCGCACTTTAATGTCACAAAGTTTACGAGAAGCAGGGATCTGAATTTCTCAAACTATGATCTGCCTTTTAAAAGTACTGCTCAACATTTTATTGACATGGTTGTTGTGAATTGTGGAAACAAACCTGGAGGCATGTGATGATGGCTTCGTCTTGTTTTGGCCCTTTGTGTTTCAGTGCTATTTGTCTTTTAGGTTCCTTCCTGTTTTACTTTGAATTTTTGTTTTCTCATGTGTTTTTCATTGCGGTTTCACTTCCTGCGTTTGTTCTTTTTCTCTTATTTGTGATGTTCCGCCCCACACTCATCAGTGTTTAATTGTTACCACCCGTATCTTATTTCCAGTCACCCCAAGTATGTGCAGCACTTTCCCTTTCCCCACTGGCAGTTTGTCTACCTCTCATTCCTTGTGGATTCGTCTTTTGGTTTGTGTTACTTTTTGTGTGTAGATTTTGTGCTTCTTGCTTTTGGGGTCAGCCAATAAAGGCTCACTTTTTGTGGTCTATCTTTTGTATATACAGTGCCTTGCGAAAGTATTCGGCCCCCTTGAACTTTTCAACCTTTTGCCACATTTCAGGCTTCAAACATAAAGATATAAAATTTAA